>JAQIWA010000036.1:0-66657 GCA_034693305.1 Eueremaeus valkanovi | reverse complement strand
GTCATACATAAGGTTTTAGTATAGAGTTGAATAAATAGTTTATCGGAATTAACTTTTTAATCATTACTAATAGGATTAAAACGAATAGAAATTTATACATAAAATCTTGACTCAGTTCATGTCTATGAGTCTATGGAAAGTTCTAGTTCGTGCCTGGCTCAATATTAACAACGCGACTAGGAGATTTAATTGCTAAACATAAAAAGTCCATAGTGACATTTGCTCAGGGTGCAGGTTGGAAGTCGCCTACGACAGGAATTAACGCCCCCGAGATACCCTAGTTAACAGCTTATAACCATAAACCGCGGCATTAAGTACTTCATACTTGTCGCTTGAAATCTAGGTTCTTTTGCATCCGCTACAAGTCCTCTGCCGAGAAATCTGTACGCCAAGTCGTATGCAGCGGTGCAAGGTCACCCTAGGTTGCTAGGCAACCATACGCAAGGAAATTTAAAAAAATATATACTAACAGCAAGATGCAAATTTTTAAGAAAAGTCTGAAGAGAATGCTAGGAAAAGATTGAGAATACTACCAAGTTTTTGTAAAGTCTCAACTTAATTTTTAATCCAACTGAATTAAGTTCTACAACAAAAATATAAGTGAAGTAATATACTCGTATAAAATATAAAACATACTAGACGTATTATATATCTCAAGTATTCTGCCCAACTCTAGTTTATATACCTTGTTTATTGGAAGCACCACCTGTATTTCAACAAGGTATATAAACGGATACAATTAATGATTTAGCGCACAGTTAGTTTGAACCACACAATTGATTGCTAATTTTTTGGCTAAAGTTAAAATGAAATATATTTTTGTGGTATATATTGTATTCGTCTGCAAAGACATATCAGGAACTGAAGGGAAGAGCGGAGGCAACGAAACCAAATGGCCAGAGAAGGAACAACACTACCCCTTCATCATCAATGGAACTAATGCTACATTAGGTGATGTACCCTGGCTTGTTTCCATTGTCGGAGATGAGATCTGTGGCGGCTCTATACTCAACAAACGCACTGTTATATCGGCCGCTCATTGTTTCAAAGATCTTGATAAGTAAGTGTTCGGAACAGTTGTATTAACATAAACCACAAGCTTAGATGGATAGATTAGATATAACCTAGATTAGATATTATTAGGAACGCTTTTTCTAACCTTTTTTTGCACGAAATTACTACTCAAATGTTGAAATTTTTCCGAAAATCTTTCTGCTCTAAATGTGCACGGTACAATTTTGTTGATCTTTGAATTATGTTTCTATAGGAATACTACTGTTCAGCCGGAAGATTTAACCGTACGATACAATTCCATAAAACTTTACTCTGGTGGAAAGACAGTCAATGTGGACCGTATTATTATTAACCCGATGTATGGAACTAATCGGAAGAGCATATTCGAGGGCGACATTGCAGTGCTGATACTCAAGGCTGATATACAGCTGAATGGCAACACAGTTAAAGCCATCAGTCTTCCGAATGCAGATTTTAACCCTGCTATTGGTACTAATGTTCGCGCCGCTGGATTTGGTACACAAATGGAGGGAGGAACGATGCCTGCACCAACTCTAAAGAAGGTCATCCTCCAGATCAAAGACCAAAACACATGCAAGGACCTATATTCAAACACAAGAAATCAAGTAACTGACCGAATGCTCTGTGCCTATGCACCCGGAAAGGACACGTGTCAGGTATGCCTACTGTCCTCTCAGGAACTTATTTATAAACTTTATATAAAGTGATAATTAATTTATTGTATATTTTTGAAATTTATTTCAGTTTAGTGTAAGAATCGCATGAAAGTGACATTTATTATAGTTTAAGTCATTCATAGATTATATGAAGAAATTCTTAATTTTCTTTTCGATTCAATAATTTTCTATTTAATGTTTGCATTTGAAGGGTGATTCTGGAGGACCACTGACTTTAACTGGTGGAAATAACACCCTGGTAGGTGTTGTATCCTATGGTCGAGGATGTGCTAGACCTGGCTATTATGGCGTATACACACGAGTGACCAAGTTTCTCCAATTCATCAATGATAACAAGGTTGAATAGAGATATAACTTATATATATATACTCAATATATATTCAGAAGTATATATATATATCTATATTCAGTACAATTATATGTATTATTCTTATAACTTATATTACATATAAAGGGAATCAAATATTTTCAAAATTAAATTTATATAAAATTCTTATTATATATGACGTCATTTATGTATTCTTTATATTAACTATTTATGGGTTTAATAAAAAATAATTAAAGCATTGATGAAATTGTTATTTATTCTCCAAATTATAACAATAATTGTCATTGAAATAAAATATTAAAAAGTGCCCGGCTGACTATGTTTTACTTTTACCCAATAACAAAATCATTTGAATTTAACGCAACTGATACTGCAAATATTCGACTAGGTATAAACTTCATAAAACATTTGTAACCATGTATAGATTTATGATTTACTTAAGTTTAATATAAAGTGGAAAATAAGCTGAAATTTTGAATCAACGAAATAAAACAAAATAAAATTTTCCGCTAAATATACAACTTATCAACTGTAGTAAATCACAAATCTGTTCATGGTTACAATTGACTATTGACTATTACATTTATAAATTGACTCAAATTATTGTGGCTTTTTAGTGCCAAATTCAAAGGTGTGACGTTTCGCGTATCGGTAACAGTACATGTTAGTCATTCTAAAACACAGATTAACCAATGTTTATAATGCGCTATAATTTATAATTAAACTTTCAGCTAGTTTCAAACTTTAAAGTTATTGAAAAATTATATTTCGGGAACTGGGCACCTTCTTTCATGTGTACTATCATATTTTGACATACATTATAGCCATAGATGCATGAAAGTGAGCCTGAACTTGACTATTCAATAGATTGATTTATTGAGATTTCAAGTTCTGGTTCACTTTTATGGATCTATGCTTATAAGTAATTAAAAGAAGAGAGTAGAATATGGATATAATCCTGGTTAAATTTACAGTATGTTAGTGACACTTATGATTAACCAGTGTTTATAATGCGCTATAATTTATAATTAAACTAACAGTTATTTAAAGATATATTTGAAAAATTCTATTAATCATTAATAATATTTCTGGCAAATCTATATCGTGCCCTGGGCACAGCCACTAATCTGCCTGGATTATTTTTAGAGTATTTCATATAAAAAACATTTTCATATCTATTTGTTAGTATGCAAATTGATTGACATTAAAATTATTCAACCCTTTGGCAAACAAAAGACTTATAATACTTAGAAATTATATAACAATTAGTTAAATACATATACTTTGCCACCTGGTATTTGTAGAGTCTAGACACAAGAGGTATTATGTTGGTCTTAGTGTTGGGCAATTTTGGAAATTATTTTTGCTCAATTATTACGAGTATAATAAGGTATATGTATTTTTCTATAATTTGCAAAATTACGGAGCTGAACTAGGGCTTTTTAATTGATTTCAGTGAAAAAAGCTGAGCCCTCTTAACCAGGCAACTGATTCGGAGTTTTAATTGAAGACATTAAGTCTGAAGTAGAGCCTGAGTCTACTATGGCTGCTGTCTAACTCGCTGCTGAATAATTGAAACCAAGTACGTCTCAAGTATTCAGCCCAGCGCTAGTTCATACTCCTTGTTTATTGGAAGCACCACATGTATTTCAACAAGGTATATAAACGCATACAATTAATGATTAAACTCACAGTTTGAACCACATAATTGTAAACTAACTTTAAATTTATCTAAAGATAAAATGAAATATACTTTTGTGTTATATCTAGTATTCGTCTGCAAAGTCATATCAGGAACTGAAGTGAAGAGCGGAGGCGACAAAACCAAATGGACAGAGAAGGAACAGCACTACCCCTTCATTTTAAATGGAACTGACGCTACATCAACAGATATACCCTGGTTTGTCTCTCTTAGATTTGGAGAATTATGTGGTGGAACTATACTTAACAAGCGAACTATTATATCGGCTGCTCATTGTTTCATAGAGGGGTAAGTGTGCGGACAGTTGTATTAACATAAAACACACAAACTTAGATTGATAGATTAGATATTATCCTGTTAGATATTATTAATCTCGTTTTTTCCAAATTGAAGAGAGCGCGATTCTTTTTAAATCTATTTTGGTTCCAAAGTATTGCTCAAATGTTGCAATTAAGCCAGGAAAACTTTCTTTTCAAAATGATTACAGTACAGTGCTTGACATCTCAAAAGTTGCACTCTTGAATTACGCGCTAATATACAGTATATATAAAGGGATTGTTTAAAGTCCCTACAGTTTGTAGCGGCGCGCGGCTGCTTTTTAATTGTTGAAATTATGGCCAATTCGAGCGCGCAATTTAAGAGTGCAACTGTTGAGATGTCAAGCACAATACCATTTTTTCTTCTTCGAATAATGTTGGCAATAGTCAATTCATGGTGATGCCGGAAAATGTAGTCGTCCGATACAATTCAATTAATTTTTATGGTGTGTCCCAATTAGTCGAAGTGGAGCGCATTATTATTAACCCGATGTATAGAACTAATCCGAAGAGTAGATTCGAGGGCGACATTGCGCTGTTGATAACCAAGACTGATATAGAGCTGAATAACAATACCGTTAAAGCCATTCGTCTTCCGGATGAAGATTTTAAGCCTGCAATTGGAACTCATGTCTTAACCGGCGGATTTGGTGAACGATACTACCAGTTTGAGCCTGCACAAACTCTCCAGAAAGTTGTCCTCCAGATTAAAGACCAAGACACATGCAGAGACATATATAAACACTCAGCAAGAAAAATAACTGCTCAAATGCTCTGTGCCCATGCACCAGGAAAGTATACGTGTGTGGTATGTCTACTGTCCTCTGAAGAATTATAAAGTGTTAATCAATTTATTAGATATTTTTGAAATTTATTTAACTTTTAATGTAAGAATCGAATGAAAGTGACTTTTATTATAGTTTTTTAAGTCATTCATAGATTATATAAAGAAATTCTTAATTTCTTTTCAATTCATATTTCTATTTAATGTTTGCACTTAAAGGGCGATTCTGGTGGACCACTGACTATAAACGGAACTAACATCTTGGTAGGTGTTGTATCGTATGGTAAAGCATGTGCTTCAACTGGCTATTTTAGCGTATTCACACGAGTGACCAAGTATCTCCAATTCATCAAAGATAATATGGTTGAATAGATATATAATTTATAATCAAATGCACTCAATATATATTCAGAACAAATGTGTTTTTCTTATTAATTATATTCCATATAAAGGGGATCAAAATCTTTTAAATTTCTAATCATATATGACGTCATTTATGTATTCTTGATATTTATTATTTATGGGTTAAATAAAAATTCAATTAAAACTAATTTAATTCAGACTTAACTTTAAAGTTTTCACAACTGAATGCTGACCGAAATCTTGGGTAATGTATACATGTTTTCGAAAACTTTTAGGAGCATAAATGCTCTTGACTGTTTTCTTCATCAGACAAAGAAAGGGATTAGATCAACCGAACCATAGAGGTACTCAAAAAAAACTATATACTCCTTTTTATCAAAGCGTAATTAAAAACTTTACAGAATTAATACTAATAATTATAATGAATTTCTTTTAAAATTAATTCAATTAAATCTATTTTAAATGTAGTCAGAAATGAAAAGCGAACACTGAATACGGTTTAATACTAATATTCAACTCTAGCCTGAAGTGACCAGCAATCAAGCTCATACAGGCGGTTGCAGAAAGGGCGCCACACTAAAATTGATCTGGAACCTAAATCAGGTGATATAATTCAATGAAAATTTCTAATTTTGTAAAGTACTTAACCAAGAATATTTTCGCCAAGCGAATTTTTTCTAGTGCTGCACAGGCAGCAGCAAATTAGCACAATCTTCAGGGTCAAAACTACTATAGGTACACTAAATTTAAGCATACCAACATGACTCTATTATTAATAATTTCGTATTAATGTATGAATTCGTTGAGAATCGCAAAAAGAATACTAAAGTCTCTAAAAAAGATTTGATTGAGTTATTTGACCGACAATTGACTGAAATAATAACAGAAATAGAGATTCAAAAAACAGCTGATAGTAATGCAAATGTTGTCTCAAAAGTAAACAATATTTTGCGTGAAGTAATCAGAAGTCAATCAAATGAATCAAACAATAACTCGAATAATAGCCAAAATGAAGACAAATCTGAAGACATTATAAATGAGATAACCATCGAAGACAACGAATCCGAAGAACGAAATCAAAAATCAGAGAAAAATTTTGATAATTTTGAAGTCATTAATAATCGACTCATTCGTATAGAAAAGGCTCTGAATCTCAAGACATGGGATGTGATCCGTCCTAACAGACAGAATCACATGAATGGTCTCCAGAACTACAACAACAGAAGACAGAACCAGTACTATCCCAACAGAAGAGAGCACCAGAAGTACCCACAGAACAGAAGACATTATAACAAAACCTTTTATCGGAAAAGAGATCAAAACTTTGATCCATATATTCAGACGAATCAATGGTCACAACAGAATCGATGGCAACAACCAATTCAGCAATGGTCACCTCCTGTTCCCCAATTCAGACAACCAATGTTTGAACCGAACTCTTCAAATAGTTGGTCAGCACAGGTATCTCAAACACAACCAGTGAGTCATTATATTCCTCTAAATACAAGTTATACTGACAGACAGAATGCAAACACTTTTTTAGGCCAAACATATCAGACAAACACAAATCGGTTTTAAATATTTTTTTCGCTAATACTCGCAGTATATGTAATAAAATTAATTTATTGAAAGCAAAACTATTTGAACTAAACTCCGATATATTTATAATCAATGAAAGTTGGCTGACATATGACATACCAAATAATATGATAACTACTAACTATAATTTGTACCGCAAGGACAGAGAGAGTAGAGGCGGAGGAGTATTAATAGGAGTCAAGCCTTATATCAAATGCATTGAAATAAAAATTGATTGTATTTTTGAGTCGATAGCAGTTGAACTCATTTTATCCAAAAAATGCATTTTATTGATAACAATATATATTCCGCCGAATAAGTACTCAAACGAACATATTTTAAATCATTTAAAACTCTTTCTAAAAAATATTAAAAACACCGAAAAATATGAATCAGTGCTAATCACTGGAGATATGAATATTAATGTTTTTGACGTAAAAAATAGTTTTGTTCAAAAAGTTTTGTCATTACTTAACAGTTTTGGGTTTAAACAATATGTGAATGAATTTACTTATAAGAACACAAATAGTATTTTAGACTTAATATTCTGTAATACAGATAATGTAAGAAATGTCAATATTATTGAAAACATATCACTTGTTTGCGATCATAAAGCAATTGATTTTCAGATCAATGTACCGAAAGTGAATTTAAGTCCAATTGAATCCAAATTGATATATGATATGAATACTGAAAATCTTAAATCATTTAATGAGAAATTGTTTGAAACTAATTGGGAATTGTTATGCAATAATTGTGTTGACATTAATGAGATTTTTTCAATAATAGTATCTCGTTATGAATGTCTTTTTTCTGAGTCTATTCCCAAAAAAATATTGAAAATAAAGTCATTTGTTTTCCCCAAACATATTATGAAAGTTATATACAAACGAAGAAAAGTGGGGAAAAAAATAAAATCTAATAATATTTTTCTCAGCGAATATCAATCATTATATTCAAAGATCAATAGATTAATAGAAGAGTTCGAAAGCAAGAAATGTAATGAATTGATAGAAAAATCCAATAATTTATACAAATTTTATAAATATATCAAAAATATGACAAAAACTAAAAGCAATACTGTTTTTAAAAGCAATGCAAATGATATTATTTCTGATACTAAAACAGTTTTAGAGAGCTTTTCAGACTATTTTCAATCGAATTATACTAATAGTAATAGTTATGAAAATGAATTCAATTTTAATGTTGAAAATAGATTTTTGCCAGAGATAGCCATTTCTATGAATGATATAATGAATGCATTGAAAACATTTAAATATAATAAATCAGAAGGAAATACATTTATAGCAAATAAGATAATAAAAAACTGTTTGAATGGATCGACAAAACTTTTATATTATTTATTTAATCAAATTATAAGATTCAATGAAATCCCTAAAATATTATTGCTTTCAAAAGTTAACCCGATATTAAAAAAGGGTAAAAACAAATATAATTTCGACTCTTATAGAGGTGTTTCGGTTCAGCCAAATATTTTACGTATTTTTGAGACAATTATTTTAAACAAAATAAATCCATTTATTGTGAATAATAGTATTATTCCTAAACAACAATATGGCTATAAAAAGAATGTCAGTATTTCTCGACAACATTTAGATATACAGAATATTATTTATAACAGTCTGAATGATAAGTCAGTTTTTTGTATAGACATAATATTTTTAGACCTGTCTAATGCTTTCGATAGTATACCTCATTTTAAACTATTAGAAACACTCGATTCTAAAGGTATTTCAGGAAAATACTTAACATTAATAAAACACAGTCTTATGAACCGAAAACAATACATAGAGTTAGATAACATGGTTTCGTTGCCAAAATCTATAAAAAGTGGTGTCGCACAGGGAGGTGTGCTCAGCCCTATAGAATACAATTTGTATGTTTCAGATATTCCGGATCACTTAAAATGCTATAACTTTCAATGGGCTGACGACACAGTAATTCTCTCTGTAATCAGGTCTCAAAATGATATAAATTTACTTCAATTAGATTTGAATTCATTTGAAAATTACTGTAAAATAAAAGACTTGAAACTAAATGAGAATAAAACAAAACATTTGCGAATCACTCTTAAAAACTGCAATTTTAATAACTATTGTATAAAAAATAAAACCATAGAAATAATTGACTGTCACAAACATCTAGGCTTAACATACGATAAACATTTGCGTTTTAATAATCATTGTTCAGACATCAGATCCAAATCATTCTCAAAATTCTATTTACTTAAAAATGTATGCAAACATGTAAATGGTTTTACTTTTTTAAAATTGTATAAAACATATATTTTACCTATTCTTGAATATTCTAACTCATGTTATGTTCTGACACAAACACAATCTGAAGAATTAGAAAAAGTACAGAAAAAAGTCACTAAATATATATGTTATAAATTGGGTTATCAAACAAAGAGTTATAAAGAAAGGCTCGATATTCTCAAAATTGATTCTTTAGAAACCAGAAGAGAAAAATCAGCCCTTGTTTTAGTACAAAAAATAAAATGTAAATTCTCTACAGTTCCTGACTATTGGTACGAGAATTTCCAATTCTATAACTCCAGAAACGGAATATTCCTTAAGACCCCTAAAAAGCGAATCGATTTAATTGACAAAAACTATTTTAATTATTGTATTAAACGTTTTAATTCTTTACCAATATTTTTAAGAAATGAAAATAATTTTAAAACTTTTGTAAAACTCTTAGAAAATGTATTTTAAAATTGTTTACAACTTGTTATGTAATTCAATGCTTTAATGCTAAATAAATTATTATTATTATATCAGACAAAATGTTACTGAAATATGACTAAAAGAGTCATCTCTGAGAACTAGTGTTTTGTTGTACAGTCACAGACGCATACAAAAAAAGGTTGATATAACGTAACCTTGGGGTTACGACTGGTATGTATGTATAGCAACAATTTAATAAAATAGTGTAACCTAGAGCAAAATTCACGAATGACGCTTGATAAATTCAGTACTAGCATATCTTCAAATGCAGTCCAGACGTGCGGAATCTCAATGATTGGCTCATTTAATAATAAGATGAAATAGCAAAATGAGAAGCACCAGGGCATTAAATTCGAATAGACCTTGTTGCAATTATTAAATGCAACCTTTTATTTACGAATTTCTTATCTTATAGAATAATTTTGATGTATTCATATGATCTGTCTCATTGATAATTTAAAACTAATACTATCCGGAACTTCCAATTTATTTGAATCGCCGAATGAATGTTCGCTGAGCTTAGACTTGATATATAAAAGGAGTGCAAATGAATTGATTTTGAAATAATTTTGAAACAAATGAATTAATGATGATTTTGATTTTGATTCCAGGTGAACGTTGACTGGGAATTGAGTGAAGCGATCTGTGATCTATACATTGCAATCGACGTGATTTGTAGCACAGCTTCTATTTTCAATTTGGTTGCTATCAGTTTTGACCGGTATTTATATTTTATACGAAATATACCCTTATTTATGAATATTCTAATGTAAATGCATCTTAGCATCCATTTATAATTCATAACTTACGTGGATAACAAATCTCAATAAATTGAAACAGAAATCTGCACTCATTTATCCATTCAAAGACTGCTTTTACTAAACTTAATGCAATTGCAATTAATAGAATCCATGTCATTATTTTATAGGACTTTTCAAATTTTAGTCAATTCTATGAATTCAATAGCATTTTAACAAACACTGCGAGAGAGAGAGAGAGAGAGACCTAATGTCAGTATTTTTCGCTTGAACAAAATGTTGCACAATAATGTTTAAGTTAGCCTGGGCTCCTGATCGTTCCTCAACATCTGCTTGTATTCAAACCTATGTGGGTCTTGTGCTCCCAAAGCCAACCTATAGGACTCATCCCCTTCTTTGTAGCGTCGATCCATTGGCACAGCACTTGATTACATCTGAGCTTTAACTCTGAATGGACTCTAATTTAATTAATGAAAACATTTTCTTAATTATATCTTCAATTACTTTGAGTTTCAATTGAGAAAATATATTGACTGGAGTTAACCCTTAAGAGTCTTAACACTTTTGCCAAATACGTATTACAAGGCTTACAGTTCAGTATACAGTATATACAGTACTAACAGATTGTGAAACATGAATCCATGTTTGGTATAGCGATAGTTTAGACCCGGATTAACTGATTGACTTATGTTTTTTATGATCATCTTTTTCATCAATTCACCCATCATATTGTGCGAGATTTGAACTAGGAAATCCAAAGCACATGAAAAATATTTCTGTTGTCAGTATCAATGAGAATACAATATATTCAAAATAACCATGGCCATATATCAATATGTTATCTCAATTTAAGCTTCATTAAAGTTTTCTCTAACCTTGGTAATATGTATTTAGATCTGACCTCAATTGAAATGACCTCGGGCTCAATATTAGCTCTTATAAGACCCAAAAGAATCGGAAATTGTGTGCTCTTCTCGTTCGCATAGAATTAGATTTTTCTCTTCCGATCTGAAACTGATCTCAAGTGTATATGCATTTCACTGGTAGTGATGGCTTACATTTAATATTTAGCTTGCTAATAAATATACAGTACTTCTTATAATTCAAATATTATATTTGAATTTTTTTGGAGATAATTTAGTTGATTGCAGACAAACATACAGACATTCAGTGGGAACGAGTGGTAAAGTCGTTGCCAATCATTCATATAATCATAATTGACGTCCAATGCTCTCAATTTTGTACACATAATGTCTGAGAGTATCCGCTTTCCACTGCTATTCGGCACAGAATAAAGAGTTGCAAATATGATAATCACATTTATCAGCAAATACCGACTTTTGTGGATAATTGATATTCAAAATTGAACTTCTAATGAGCCAGGCAGCAACAATTGACATATTTCTAAATTACTTCCCCATAATATGAACAAGCTGACGTAAACATATAAAATATATCTCTGAACCGTATGGAGTGTCTGAATAATTATGTCTAAAAACTTTTGCCTGTTTTACAAATTGGATAAAAAATAATAAATTGTACCTGATTAGAGTATAGCCTGCAAATTAAATGTGGAAGATGATTACAATTCTGCATTATTAGCCTTATTTAACAACTATTGCATAATTTTATCAAAAAGTTATGTATATTCGGAGCCAAACCTAAACAGATCTGAACTTTATATGTGAAGCCATTACTTGCAAAGTATGCGAATATATTTGTATAGAATATTAAGTATTAAGTTATGCCTTATTCTGACCGCTATTTCTTGTTTGCAATGAAAAAATTGAATTATTTTGCGGCCAATAATCATAAGCAATAAGTAATGCATCCGAATATGATTTCGTGTCGTAAAGAGAAATGAAAATATATTTCCTTTGAGGGTCTGTCCGACTCCAATATAATGGTTATCGTCGATAAATAACTTATCGATATAATAAATGTTAACATTAGTAATAGAAAAACTATACTTTCACACAAGTCCTATCATTTTCTCTAATAGCCAGTCATAAATTCAGTGTTCGGAACACTTTTTTAAAAACAAAATAAAAAAATCGACGAAAAGGAAAATTTATGATAAGATTCAACTCCTTTGGTGCTATTATATGATAATAGAAGGATAGATGAATGGCGAAGGGTCTAGACTAGACAAAATACGACCTAGGAGCCAAAATTGACCCAATAATTTATATGAGTTTAGAAATGCCAATTCAATAATTGGCACTTCCTATAGTCTAGGCTAACCTTGGGCTTTCAAATTGAACTATGTGAGTTATTTTGCTAGTACACCCACGTAGAATCACTAAACTTCTACATTTCTGAGAAAGAGTATATTCAAAATTGAAAAATGTTCTCAATTTATAATAAAACTTAAGCTCATTTTCTCAAAAATTAAAATATTATTCAACAAATACTGTGTATATTAATTATATATATAGGTTCGGGACAAAATTGAGCACATGTTCAAATAATAGATACAGAACTGAGTTTAATATTACGAAAACAATGTTATTCACTAATATTCAGTGTTTACCCGAACTGAATATACAGTGCAGTGTTGTCTGAAGAATATGATTGAATAAAATTTGAATTTATATTTTTGCAAATTTAATCCATCACAAATCTGATGTAAAATAATATTGAATTTGCTCTAAGTGTACAATACTTTAATATTTTATATATAAATATATATTTCTTTTACTCCAAAACAGTCTAAGACTGGCTCTGAGTTTGTTTGCAATACAAGCCTCTCATAACTCACAATAAAACTTTCATTTTTATTATTTATAGTTAAAGTATAAAAAAAATATATTTTCTATTCGATGGCAAACACTTGTCTTGAAAATAGTGATCCACTGTTTTGTATATGTTTTGCAAGCTTTCAATGCAATGAAGAGTTTTGTTATGAAAGACAAAAGAAACGAATATTTCTTATTTAATGCATAACTTAAACAAATGAAATAATAATAACAAGAATTTATTGATTGATTCATTTCAGGTATATAGCAGTAACGCACCCAATATTCTACTCGAAGCACAAGAACGACAAAAGAGTTATTTTTACTATTGTTATCGTTTGGTTCTGTTCTGCCGGTGTGGGACTACCTATTGTGCTAGGTGAGCACTGGCACACCATTTAGCCTATGACCAACTTGTTGATAATGATATTCTTACTGCATGTCTGCTTAGGTGCCAACACGTCTGCGGACCGCATCCCAGAGCTGTGCATATTCTATAACTCCAATTTCATAATATACTCAAGTTTGTGGTCGTTTTACGTTCCCTGTGTGATCATGGTCCTATTGTACTATAAGATATTCAGGGCCATACACAATAGGGCCAAGAAGGCAATCGGGAGTCGCAAAACGTACTCATCCTCGACCTCCGAAACGGCCAAAACGGCACAAGTAATCGAAAATATAGCGCAAACTAAGAAATTTCGCGATGAAATGCAGGCGACGATCGACAGCAACACAAAGACCAACACTAATAGCAAAATCAAAGCTAAACTGCCTTTAATAACAGAGACCGACGCCATGACCAACACCGGCAGTGGTGGCAGTCATGACGAAGAAGAAGAAGACGAAGAGAAAGATGAGGTGCAGCTGGAAATGGTTGAGTGCCACGTGATTAAGAACAGGGGCGCAGAACAGGCCGTTCACTATATGCCTGACGAGAACGCAGGCAAACAAACAAAACATAAGAAAAGTTTAGTCCAATCGCTGAGTCCTATTGAGGTTGAGGTGACGATTGGCCCAAATGGTAATACAAATAATACCGATTCCGGTTATGTGACCTCACATATTGAAGAATGTTCTCAATTTTGTCTTCACAACCCAAACACAGACTCCCCGACCGATAAGACATCGGCAGTCAATGTGAATAAGTCCGACGCAGTAGTACTGGTCGTACAGAATATTAATAAAAACGGAAATATAGCCACCGCTCAAGTGTCCACCTCTTCCTCATCGCCAAACACTATCGCTGGCCCCAACCATCAGCACCACCACAAGCACAGCGATAGTGTCTCACATTCACATTCAGGCTC
Source organism: Eueremaeus valkanovi (assembly GCA_034693305.1). Taxonomy (NCBI): domain Eukaryota; kingdom Metazoa; phylum Arthropoda; class Arachnida; order Sarcoptiformes; family Eremaeidae; genus Eueremaeus; species Eueremaeus valkanovi. Next base: position 52,317 of record JAQIWA010000036.1, on the reverse strand, counting down.
TACGACCGGCTCGACCGGTGCCACACATAACGCACACAGACCTGCAAAGAAAAAGTCCAGATTTAACTTAGGCCGCAAAAACAAGAGCACCCGCAAGAAAAGGGAAAAGGCCTCGGCCAAGAGGGAGAGGAAGGCCACCAAAACACTGGCCATTGTCTTAGGTTCGGATCACACTTTGATCTGATTGCCATTCTTTCTGTTCTTTTCATTTTAAGCTCAGTTTTAGTTTTTAGTTTGACTTTTGATACAACACTGTATTTGAGATTTAATCCTTGGGTTGGCTCCAACTCTATCGTATGCTAGCTGTGCAACAACATTGATTTTTGCGACACAATTCGTGTCAGTGTTAGTTTATAATCCTTTTCTCATATGGTTTGTTCGACTAATATAACGCATTTATCAGCAGTTGTTCTCCACTTGTTTTTATACGACTTTTATTCTGTTATATAATAGTAAGCATTCATTCCTTCCTTTGTTTTTTGTTTTGAATCAGTTTTCTCTCGTTTGACACTTTGAAGTGTCATTTATATTAATGCTGTCAATCATTAATGACTTTGGGAGTGCACAACAGCTATTGTTTCAATACTCCCGTGTAATCACATATAAACTCCAATTTTTTTATACTTATTCCCATTGACAGAGTTTTTTGTCTTTTAGTTTAACTAACATTTGATGAAATGCCTGAACTATAGTGACTGTACTGTAGTTCATATCTATAGATTTAACTCTCCGTTTAATATAAACTGTTTATTAAGTTTGAGAATAAGTACTGTTTTCCGTAAATCTCTTTCATATGTTCTTAAGCTCTTTTGAGTATAATATTCATATATTTTATTTTCAAACCAACACATAGTTCCGAGTGATTCCATCCGAGACCACTTATTTGCCCGACACCCATAACCACGACATCTATTTTACGAGACGTATGATCCCATTTTTTTTCCCGTAAAAATATTAGCATGATACATTACATGATAGCATGTACTCATTATTGCGATGCGATATAGAAAATATTGAATCAGGTATACAGTGTATAATAATAGAAAATATTTGTATGATAACCTAGCTCATCTAACATTCTGATCTAATTATTACCCAGAAAATCAGTATCGGGATCATTAGTATTGGGCTTTAGATTTTTGATCGCGGTAGTATTTTTGATGATAGGTTGCAGGTCTGGTGGTTACAGATTTGTGGTACTTGGTGTCGAAGAAACGAGAGTTGGGGCTAAGTGTGCGACCGGTTCTGAGAGATACATGAATTTCAATAAGAATCGACTTAGTTTTCAATCCGATTCTAAGCCTTATATTTATTTCTTTTATGAGTGGAATCTCTATTAATCTTTATTTTTTCAATTCTTTAGTGGAAATTAAAGTACATTTGTCTCAAACTTTTCCATAAATCAGAATATACTCTATTTTAATTCAAAAAACTTGAATTATTGGGAAAATTTTAATAAAAACTTAAGGCTTATTCAAATAGTGTGGGCATAAAAAATAATGTCTATTGAAATCATATCTATACTTAAAGCAAAATAAAATCCTCGGTTTAAAGCCTCAATTTTGATAGAAAATCTCAATTTTAAAATTGATTAAATATTTGTTTCATAGAATTGGAAAGATTTCATTGATAACCAGGATATTTGAATTTGAATAACGATTGCATTGATCAGAATTTTAAGGCAAATTAAAATAACGCCTACGGGCAAGGATAAATTACTTTTAAAACTAAATGTATTGGTTCATTAAAATTGGCCTATGCTTACTGCGAATTGTTCTTGCACATTTCCAGTTTGATAAATCAGTTCTTTGATTAAAATATATGAATAAAAGCATTTATTATATTCAGTGAAAAGGCATAAAAGTTCGCAATGTTTTGGTTTAAGTTCTAAAAGAGATTTGCTTTTAATTAACATTATTTCGATTCTGTATAATGTCTTCGGAGTTCTGTATATTCGAGTGACAATAGTCGAGACAATTATCTTTTGTCTGAAACTTTTCAAATTATTTCAACTCATTCTTATTCATACACTTTAGACATAATCAAAATTATTGTAAATTTGTTTGAAGCAAACGAATGGCGCACTTCACTCGACTTCACTCAAATTAATGAGAATTATTCTGCAGTTATTCTGCATTTATTCTGCATTTATTCTGTGAACAAATTAAGCCAAATCGAGCGTTCATTAATTTAATGTTTTGTATACAGTATTTGATTATATGTTAAACTCATTTATTTTTTATTTTTGTCTCTTCATTAGGACTTATGTTTGAAGTGTTATATTTCCTATTATTTTCAAATATCATTTCGAAAAACTTTTGCAAATAATATAGTTTTCATTCTTTTTTTTATAATTAATCTTTCGTTATATCATATAAATAAAAGTTTATTGAATTTATGTATAAATGGATAAAAAGATTAATTATTATATTTCAGGCGTTTTTCTTCTTTGTTGGACTCCATTCTTCAGGTATGACATTTAAATCTATTCATTTGATCCAGTCTTCAGAAATAAATTGAATACAATATGACATACAAAATATCGATTTGTTCTTGATCAAATTTATGACATATTATGTTATTATTTTGAATAGACTTTTGAAATATCAATTTATTCGGGATATAATGAAAATGACAAATGACTTCATAAACTTATAAGTTCTTCCAATGGCTTTGTGTCGCTATCCCTGACTTAGTAATGTATTTGACTGATGAGCAAAACTGATTATACCAGGATATGTTTGTTTTATGAATCTTGAACATATGAAGAACGATGCTATTTATGTGCACATAGGCTTGTTCTGAATAATTATCAGGGGTATAACAAGCATTTCTCACTCTTTCCATATTATAGAAAATGTTGAATAATTTAAGGCATATATGAATAGAATGGGAAACAAAGCTTATAATACTCTACTGTACACTACTGTACACTAAGTTACTCTACGCTTACATATTATTACAGCATTTGTTAGTTTTCTTTGAATCTCACAAATAATTGAATAACAAAATGCTTAACAAATCTGATTAAACATAAAACTATTGAAATCATAATTGTTTTGACTTTATTTGAAAGTATTTAAAACAATAGAAAGGATTGCTTTGAATAATAAGATTATTGTATTTATATTTCAGTTGCAATATCTTAGACGCGATTTGTATAAAATTAGACGAAAATGATTTCATTAAAACTGATTGTAGGCCAGGAATGACAGCCTTTCTGCTGACAACATGGCTCGGATACATGAATAGCTGTAAGTAGACAACAGTTTTAATATTTAATACTATCTATTAGTACTGTAACAGTATTTGAACTCAGATTCTTTCAATTCATTTATACTTATTATGTAAATAAAAGTTAAATCAAATTTTTCTGAATTCTTGTTATTTAGTATTCTGTCAATAGAATTGTTTTCTCAGAATATCATTCAAACAAACAGTTATACTGTATTCGTATACCAATATACTGTGTATATACTGTATATACCGGTATATATATATATATATATTGGTATAAATAAGTAATTTTGATTAAGATATGTTTGATATGCTTTCCTCTCAAAGCTTTTATTTATGGGTTACTATTGAATGAAATGCACTTACAGTTGAGGTAATTATTGTTGTCCGCAGAGAATAATAAATCCATTGCATGTTTGTCGTACCGGTAGTTCTGGTAGTTCTTAATTATCTGCAAAAACATACTATCGAATAAAGTAATGGCATTTCTGTAATGAGAATCACCATTACATTTGTTGTACACTTTTTTAGCCAATCATTCATTCTGTAGACATATGGATAACCTTTTATATTATATTCTCGTTTACTAAATAAGACTCAGATTTCAGAACAAAATTAATTAGTAGTTAATTGAATTCCGAACCAAATATTGCGACAAAACTTTATTTCAGCAGTGAATTGAGACTGAGTTAAATTTAGTAATATGTTTAAATTAATCAGGTACACCCGTGAAGCATTTATAATATGCTTGCTCATTAGTTCTAATTTGATGTCGAACTCAAAACCTCTTTAAAATCCATAATATTTAAAGTTAATGGAATCCAATCCCAACTACGGAAATATTGTATCTAGCTTCTATTCTGGTCCACTGAGTTTGCTGTTTAATTCTATCATTCAAAGGCTAAATCAAAAATCTTTTTCCAAATGATATCTTTTGTAATTTATTACTCATTAATGTATTGGAAATAATTGATAGAATGGATTGAAAACTAAAAGATTTTACATTTTATGTGTGTTTCAACTTTTGATTTAAATTATTTTAATTCAATTAAAGTCTATTAATTAACATTTTTTAGGTGCAAATCCATTGATTTACACAATATTTAACCCGGGTATGTTAACTTCTGTTATGTAAACAATTTATTGAATTTTCTAATTTTAATTATAATTCTTGTTTTTAAACTAAAATAATTATTTTTATTCTTCTTTTCAATAGAATTTCGTAAAGCGTTTCGAAAGATTTTGCAGCAAATATTCTGAACAATAAAAATAAAAACTCAATTAAATTGTATTTCAGAGGTGGACAGGGATGAGCCTCATGCGCTCATGGAGCCCAAGTCCCCTCTCAAAAGTGAGTGACAAAAATTCGGTGAGAAAAGTGAGATAATCGGCCAAAACGGCTACAAATGGGCCTAAATCGCAAAAGACAATTATGACCAGGTCAACTTACTTCCCCGATTGGCCATCGAATCTGCTCACCACTGGTTGTATTATAAACATAATAGAGAAACAAAATATTGTAATTATCATTAAATAAGTCTTCGATCAAAACATATATATATTATTGAAATAAAAAACAATTCATTTTTGATAATTATTTAATTTTATTTTTACTTAACATAAGAGACATTTTAGACCGAAGTTATGCTAATTGTTATTCTAATTCTGCTCAACACTTAATTATAAGACAATTATTATATATGTTTGTAATCGGTTAAATGGACGGAGAGTATTGAATTACGAAAACTTTATGTAAGAAATGCATTGAAATTCCAAACAAGTTATGAATAAAAATGAAATATTGAATTAAAATACGAATTAAAAGCAATTGAGTCCTAAATCTATCGAAATAAAGAAAATGTGTCTGAATATCGTCTGTCATTCGCAGATATTTTTCATATATTTATTTTCATGAAATTTCTATTTTTCAAATAATCATTTATCGCTGAAGTGTTTTCTTATCGCAATTTTTCCTAAGAAAGTATGTGTTTATGTCTGCTATAAATGTTTTCTATTCAAACACAACTCAACTTATTTTTTTTGATAAGAATATTCTGATAAGAATTGTTAATATTTTTCTTGCAAAAGCAATATTTTACAGAATATTATGTTAATATCAATAATATTAATATTAAGCCATATTTGGATAACTGGCGGAGAATTAACATTTAAATACAGTATGAATTCAAACAAATATTTAGAACAATAACTCGTTTATGAGTTTTACTATAAAAAGAAATTCTTTAATAAAAATACAATTAATTTCTTATTTTATAGCAATATAACACATGAATGGACTATATAGTCATCAGATTTTATTTTTATACCGATATTGTGTTTTAAATGTAAAAATGACCGATAATTACTGTAATATTTCTGTCTTTATGGCCACCGAAAGCAATTAAGTGGAGGAAATCGATGTCTGTTCCCAAACGTATTCAACGACTCCAACACTAATAAATAGTATTAAAACTTTAAGTACTTATAACCAGAAAAGAATTTGTCTGATTCTATGCCATTCTATTGGATTCCGGATAAAACAAGATCAGACAACCTTGCTTCACTTCTTGCTCCAAATGTCATTCAATATCTTCTTGTCTCAAGAATGGTACCCATTGTCAATTCACCCAAATTCAATTATGTTTATATAGTGCTGAAAAATTTCAATCAAACAAACCAGTACAGTATAATCAGGTACTTTTCAGGTGCCATCAAAATTGAAGAATAAATATTTGAAAAAACTTTTAGATTCAGATTTTGCAATAATTGCACTCAACAGGGTCTGACCAAAAGAAACGTTGACTCGATTGGCTGAAAAAGCAAAAAATGATCATCGCTAAATATAAGTGATCTATGACAAATCTCTGATTTGAAATCTGCAGTCATAATACTGACGTATACAGAGGTCATGTCATGCATAGGTCACGTCATCTCTCCCTAACCTTTCCATGAAATGAATACAAACTAATAGTATATAACTGTATGTAAAGTAGAAAACATTTTAGTCTATGTTTAGTCTGTAGAGAGTCTACATCGAGAGCGCACTCCATACAGATGTGCCTTAAATGTGAATATTTTTATATAAACCAATAAATGCTTTAAATAATATCTCAATTGAATTAATCATTAAATATTGTGAATACAATCGACTCTTCTATAATATCTGACAATTCGTGTCTAATATCTACACTTTGGTCCGGAGGACTGTCACATCGACACCCTTTGCACGGACACACCCTTCGCATACATCAATACTGGAGAGTTTCAACTATTTTGTAGCATTAGTTCATTATAATAGAGGAGAAAAGTGTTCATTAAAAAGTCAGTTTTGAATCGGAACCGTTTCCGAACCGATAGACTCATATTTTCTTAAGAAGAAGTTCTTAACAGAAATAATCATTCATTTATGAAAAATTTTTCTTTTAAAATTCAAAGCAGAAAAAAAATTTATATTTGAATTTCATTTCTTCTTTTTTTTTCATTTTCTCATGATTTGCATAAAAGGATTGGAATTGAAAAAAGGTCGAGCTTTTCATTATTCATCGTCTATCGCATAATTTGCTAATAATTTATTGCTCACTGAATATGGTTTTCGGTATTTTATATTATAATGAGAGAATGGAGATGTGGGGGATCCAGAGGGGGGGCAGTCGTATGAAAGAGAGGGAATGGAAGTCAAGACAGCGTCAGAAAGTATAGAATGAATAATATTATTTCAGATAAAGCACAGGTAAAGACTTATTTAAGACAATATATTTTCAATAAGATATGATTTTTGAGAAAAATGTTGAAAACTATAGTTACGATCAAATGTTTCTGTTTATTTGCACTTCATTTTAAACTTTTCTCATTTCGAGTCTTCCTATTCTTGACTTTATTCGAGAGAAGGAATAATAATAATAATAATAATAATAAGTTCGAAGAATATTCTTTCTATACGAGTATTCTGTAGTATTTGACAGTTCATGATATGATATGGTTTGGATCGGAATATAGCATAAAAAATAAAATATAGTATAAAAGAATTTATAGCTTTGGATATAGTATTAGATTTCAAAACTCTGTTCACGACTACATCATCTCTGCAGCTCTGCTCATAAGTCAGTTCCCAATACAGTATTACCTAATATTGTATAGGAGTTGGCCTAAGGTTATAATGTTTGTTAATATCATAGATGTTATTAACTTTTTTCGTTAACAAACAATAATTCGATACAATATATAACTTTGAGCAGACATTTGCCAAAAGAAAGATAGTCTGAAAAATTGCAAAAATAAATCCTTTGCTTCTATTCTCGCAAATCTTGTTGGTCTAGCGCTTACTCTTTCACAGTCTCTATCCTTTTTCTTTGGTTTCTGTGCTATTTTCAGCTCGGCTTCATTTTTGTGATCAATTGCTTCAATAAAAAACAATTTACTCGAAAATAAAATAATACATTCGATGACTATTACATAACAGAAAAATTTATTTCTTCAGCAAAAAAATATTGATAGCATTTTGTGAGCCAATGAATTGACTGAATATATAGCTAAAAGCAGTGACTCTTCTTCGCTCTTAATGTTTATTACCAGTGCTAGTATTTGTCATTCCAGGGCTGAGATTCTATAAATTCTCTGACCATATAATAATCTGCAAAGAATTTAATTATATTTTTTTCTCTTCTCCGACAGCTTTCTTTGTCGAAGAGATTTTGCTTTAGTTTGCAGTCGACTTCAATACAACCATAAAAATCAGTGAATTTTCCTATATTTTTATGATTAGATTTTGTACTTTCTTTCACTTTATATTTGATCGACATTTGAAAATAGAGAGAAACAGATCCGCATTATTCAAACAAAATAATTAAATAGTATATAGTATTTCACAATCAATTCAAGTGAATCTCATTTTGATTTTCATTAGAAAAACACAATTTCTTTAAGATTTAAAAAATTATTTTTTGAATTTTCCTTTTTGTTTGACTGCTTTCACGAACTGTGACTATAATGATCCACATAAATTCAACTTAGTTTTAATAATAATAGATTGCATTTTATATATTACATAAGAAATGCTCTTTCACTTTCAAATGAAAAGTGACCAGGTCATTGCAATGTTCTCCAAATCATATTATTCAATGATTCAATTCTAACGTAAGTGACATCTCTTGTGAATATAAGCATAAAATATTAAATTCTTTGATAATTGAAAATATTGTTTTCGGAAAAAAATATATACTTTTATGTGTTATTTATTGCAAACTCCGGCACATATTTGTGAGAGCATATGATTGAATATTATTTGAGTTCTGGCACTTCATTCCATTGTTAGCAACAATTTTATTATAGAAAATAGAAATTCTGTTATTCAAAGAATTTATATCACATCACATGAAATCTCTTTTAAAAGTTTTGATTACTTTTTCCAATTTATCCAAATATATAATGAATTGTTTAATTTGAAATGGGCATAACCAGGCTTGATTTTTTTCAGTATTTCTACTGTAGTTTAAAACAAAAGATTAAAAGTTTTTGTGCTAGTTTATGGGACTGTGATATAATTCCAAGACTCGAGCATTTTTAAAATTGTATTAAACAATATTTAACTAATTCTTAATTTTTTTTGGAAAACTAGCTTGCTTTATTTGAAATTAGAAATTTTCTCTGAAGCCTATTAGTCAGTCAAGAATTTAATAAAAATAGGATTTTGTTCTAAACTTTGAAAATTTGATTTAATATTTATTAGTTTTCATAAAATTTAATTAATTTCAGAAGTTTTGATACAAAAGTTCTTTTCATATATTCTCACATTTGATAGACATTGTAATTAATGAGAGTATTGTTTGTCCGTTAGTTTGGAAATATGATTGAGAAGACAGAGGAATCAGTAGAGCAGAACGATATGTGCCGGCAGTGCAACCGATATTACATTGTATTGCAATCATTGCAATCATTGGTCAACATTTGGTGATCTGTTGTTAAAAATATATGATATTTAACAGTCATTGTTATTAATAATATAATCAATGAATGATTGCTTGGCTTTTCCAGAATGTGTTCCAATAGTATTGGAATCGTTAGAATTGAATTAACACAAATTGTAAGAAAGGGATCATTTTTCCGGTGCCCAGCATAACGTGAAAGACTCTATTGTAGTAACATTTAAGTCCATATAAATTATCTCATACTTTATTATTTATAGATTATCTGTATTTCTCTATACTTTATGGCATTGGGCGTCAAAACATCGAATCATTCCTATAATTCTTGTCTTTAAATATATACGAAAAGTGTCGGACATTTCGGTTAAGAAAATGTATCATTTGATTCATAAATCGATTTATAAGTCAGGGATTGATATTTGCGAGCAATAAAATCCTGATCCAAAACTCAAGCAATAAATCAATTAAATGCGATCTTTTATTAGACATGTTTTGTCACTTTTTATATTTTAATTTATAAGCCGTTTCATTGTAACTGAGGTGACCAAGGCCAATTCTGATGCAATTTGGTTCAGGTAAATATTGCCAGAGGTGGACAATGAAATCATGAAAATTGGATGACTTGATATTTAGTAAGAAAATATGAAAATTTGAGAAATTCAAATACAAAGCTTTCAAACAATCCTGAGTTGAATTTGCAGAACACCCCCGAATGGTATCTTATTCTCTATATTCAGTTGACATCGATTTACTAAAAAAAAGTAAAAAAAAATATGTTTCGGTATATAAAATGTAAGAAATAAATTATGGAAACATTTATATAAGAAAAGTAATAACAATAAGAGTAATATTAATAACCGCTTATATTATAAATCGACTCAATTTATTGGAGAAATATTTTTAAATCAAAAAATAAGCTCTGCTACTTTTTCTTATTATATTCAATTTTTTCATTTTTTGTGACAATAACAGGGTTTAGTCACAAATATCACAATTTTTCTCCTGGAACATTCTACATTTTGTAATGTATCTAGATTAGAATCCAGATAATATTAAGACAATTAAATCCAAAATAATTCTTGTGAAGTAGTATTGAAAAAATATTGTCGGAAAATAATTAATTTGTTGAGCTCTACCCTGTACTGTACTGCATAATCAGTTGATCATGCTAAAAATAGGTGCAAGAAATAGAATGTAAAAAGAATTTATCAAATGCTAGAAAAATACTTTCATTTAATGAAATATTTATTTGTCTGAATAGAGTGAATGGAGTAAAGCTCATTTCTAGAAGAAATTAAAGATAAAGTTAAGGAAAGAAAATATTTGGCGTAAAAGTGAATTAAATTCTTACAAAATGTTCTCTTCGTCTGATATATTGTTTTCTGAATACTTGTCTTAATTTGATTGGTTTTTCCTCTTCATTGTAATAATGAATAAAATCCGTTTATCTGAGACAGGTTTAGGCAAAGACCTGGAGAGTCACAAGTTTGTCCCAGACGTCTGGAAAGGGCTTTATTTGTCATTATTTTTTAATTTGCATAACATTTTTTTTGTTCAACTTTTTGGCGCCGAATCGTCCGGTGCAAATCGGAATGAATGCTCCAGCCATAATTAAAGGAGTTTGTAGCACCAGTAGCACCCCAATTGCCTAACCCTGGTGAAACAATGAAATGAACACATAGTTTCTCGAGAGTAGACTTTGAGCCACTCGACAACCAAACACTTCAACATTTTAATTGATTAAAAGTTTATTTAAAAAAAACTTATTTTGAAATGTTTTCTTCAATAAGTTGAATAAATTCTTTAAATATATTAATATTATCTCTAAAATATATAAATCATTAAAATAGGAAAAAAGTTGTATTAATATAGACTTTTAGTATCGAAACCAGTTTTGATTTATCCATACATTTCTCTTATGTATTGAATTCTTGATGTTTTTCTTTGAATTTTCAAAATAATTATTTGAATAAATATTTACAAGAATTCATAAATAATAATGAATTAGCAGTAAGTTTGTAACGAATATAATATTAATATAAGCGATTGAATCCATTTTCTTCTTTATTATTTAAATGCAATACTTTTTCTTTTGGTCGCAAATCTCTGTTTCCTAACTATTCTTTATTATAAGGTTTGGTCGAATAGGCAAACCTTTTATCTGAAAATGAGTGCAATTTAATACATAAATGAGAAGAGCTATGGACTGAATGTCTATTTTCATTGAAATTCTTTCACATTTTACTCGACATTCAATTCTAGTATAGGAATCGAAGCGAGTTATTATCACTAATGATGTGATGTGCAAGGGGGTACTTTAGATATTAATAGTTTTCATTTTCGTACTCCGAATATTCGAGATCTTCTGAGCAAATAATATGTCGACGAAAACGGCATGACTTCTGAAGCATGCAATCAATTGCTGGCATTCGTATGAACTCAAATGCACCCTTGCATATACATGCCATGAAATTCAATAAATATAGAATATTAGTCAAAGATAATCATGTTCATTTTTATCCAACTTTATTCAATTATTTTAATAATTTTGAAGTATTTGAAAATTGATAATCATATTCGTTGAGTGTGTGTATGGTATGAATTTAGAAATGAACCCGAGTATGATTTTATTCTGTAATGGTTTGATTATATTAGTCTTCTTTTGGCGAATCCTAACTCAACCTCTTTGTCAGATCTAACAAATCTGAGATTACAATACATTTGATAAGAATTCAAGCTTTGCTTTGAATTTGTTTTCGCTGGTTATGGAATGCGTTCAACCATTTCTCTTATCGATGAATATTTTTCAGTCGATTTCCTTCTTTTAGTTCTCTTCCAAATATTTTCAGTCGTCTATAGAGTGAGAATCGATAACCACCTGATTATTGCTTATAAACTGAATGCTTAGCAAATTTTTGACGGATAAGAATCCAAATAAACGTAGTTTTAATGCGCCAAGGAGCATGGCTCAAATATCTGGGACGTTCGAATACATTCTTGGCATTTTTAATATTTCAATCAACAAACAGAATTCGAGTCATTTTTGGTCATTCTCTATGAAATTCATTTTTGGATCAAAATAATAGCTTTTTAACTGTTAGTACGTTTTGAAGGCATTTCCTACCTTGACACTAAACACCCCGTTTGCTAATCATCGTTATCTCAACTAATGTGGAAGACCTTGAATACAGTGAATGCAATATAAGAAATAAATTCACAACTATTACAACATTTGTATATAATTTCTTCGATTTTATATTAAAATTCATGTTTCGTAACATTTTTCTTATTCTCCGTTCGGAATAAAATTGATTCAAACATTTGCAGAATTACTATCAACTGATTATTGAGATATTTTTTCCCACAAAAAGAGTACATTTTATAACAAAAAATTCAAATTTTTTTTTGAATTTACATAGAATTGAGTTTCTGGTGAATAAACCAATGATTTTAACTTAATTTTGAAAATATTTGATATTCTTTTTATATAAATTCTTGCATTACATTAGATTCGTTGCTACCAGTGCTGAAAAGCTAACTAACCCATAAATCTTCTAGAGTTGAGTATTGGCTGATAATCTGATTTAAAACATTTTGGATTAAATATATTTAAAGAAATAAAATATTTTGAATAAAAAAATGAATGAATTCTTATTGAAAACTGAAAATAAAAAAATAAATAAAAATATTTCATTCAATTTATTGTCTGAATTGTTTGAATCTTATTGATAGTCCGGTCGGGTCTTACTGTCTGCCAAACGCCATATTCAAACAGATTGCACGAGTCGTACGAGTGCTGAAAACAAGTTCCGATTCAGTTATATTGGATCATAAATCACAATATTATTAAAAATAGGAATAATTTTCAAAAATAACAAAAAATATTTCGAAACAGAATTTGTGGAATTGAATGAAACGAATTGCTATACGTTTGCGGAATACTTAACAACAGAATTGAAGCAATGATTAAATTGGATGAAAAGTGCGCCGAATTTCAGATTCTTAGTATACATCTGAGACACACATATTGCCAATAGTGGGCACCGGAATCAACCAAAGCATACCTATACTCTACCCGATTATCTTTAGTCATATCCAGCAAATGATTGATAATATTCTTCTAATTTTAAATTTCAATTATATCTGACATTAATTTAAGTGAAATCCAAATAAAAAACATAAAAAACAGGAATAATAGAGAATAAGAGAGAAAAGTGAGAGAAATAGAGAACAAATTATTTTATGATATAATAGAGGACTTGAATGAAGAGTTTTAGACTTGAATTATGTGATCAATAGTTGACCAGAAAATTACAGACAAAGGACTAAATAATTACAAGTTATAGCACACAAAGCAATAACACATAACAACAGTAATAGTAATTATAATCACATTTTCGATACAATCATTGAATACATTAGTATTGGAATGAAAAATGTTTTTTCGCTAAAATCGAAATCATTTTAAATATTTATGACATCAATGGCTGAGATCTGTGTTTTCGAAGTCTAATGAATGTATGCTTAATATTAATACTGATTATGTTCTCAATATTTAGGATATTTGTATATCATATGTATATATCACTCGAAATAATAATTTTAAAAATTATTTAAAAAAATAATTAATTAATTGACAAATCAATTGAAAACTATTTTATATAAAATCGATAACAAAAACAATTAAATTAAATCTATTTATGATATATTGATAGGAAGAGTGATTAGAAGGCAGTGCACAATAAGGTAAGCCTTTTATCCTCTGTTTGAAACATATTTTTAATACTTTCCCCGATTAGGAGATTCTCATTCTTTAGTCCCGAATAGAATCAAAACAAGAAAAACATTGATTTCTTTAATTGATCTTAAGTTTAGATTAGAATAGAAGCGAATCAATCAATCAATCAGTCAATCAGTCAATGATTTTATAATAAATTCCGAATAAATGAATCGTAAAAACGAAAAATCTGTCAACAATTTAAGTGTATATTAATATCGACTAAAACTCATTATTAAATAATTTATGTTTTTATTAATCCTCAAGATTTCTGAACGCCGTTTGCATATTCTCGTAGAGCTCTTCAAAATCCTTCCTAATCTGGGTTTCGCCGTCTTTTATCGGATCCTAAAAGTGATTAACAAATGGTTTAAATATATATATAATTAATAGACAATCGAATCGATTGAATGGATGGAAAGCAGTATTACTTTGAACTTCATTGAACTCAATTGGTAGAGAATATCGCCCATCGCTTCTCTAATGGTGCCCCAAGTTATACGATTCTCTCCCTGTGCTGTCGACTCGACCGCATGTTTGGCCAAATCATAGAACGCAATCATATTCCTCAAAATGCCGACCGTTTTATAGAAGGGACAGAACCTGTCGTAAGGCGTATAACTGTTTTGTTGCAAATAGTCTTCTTTAATGAGTTTCGCCACTTCTAACGTGATTTTGTCGCTTTCGGCCAGAGATGCCTTTCCTACCAATTGCACGATTTCGGACAAATCCTCCTCTTCCTGAAGGATTTGCTGGCACTGAACCAATCAATCAGATAATAGAGTTTAGTAATAATGAGCAGTCAATTACTATACTGTATATTATACTACTGGTGCCAAACCTTGGTCCTCAAGGGCACGAATTCGGGGTAATTCCTGTCGTAGAAGTCATCCAAAGCGCGGGTGTATTTGCTGTACGATATCAACCAATTGATTGACGGGAAGTGCTTCCGTTGTGCGAGCTTTTTGTCCAAACCCCAGAACACCTGAACGATGCCCAGTGTGGCCGACGTCACGGGATCTGAGAAGTCACCGCCGGGTGGAGAGACGGCGCCAACAATAGAGACACTGCCTTCTCGTTCCGGATTACCGATACATTTGACTCTTCCGGCCCTTTCGTAGAAAGAAGCCAACCGTGCGCTCAAATATGCCGGATATCCAGAATCAGCGGGCATTTCGGCCAATCGGCCCGAAATCTCACGCAAGGCTTCGGCCCAACGAGAGGTGGAGTCAGCCATCATTGAGACGTTGTAACCCATGTCTCGGAAATATTCGGCTAAAGTAATGCCCGTATATATGGAGGCCTCGCGAGCGGCGACCGGCATATTGGAGGTGTTGGCCACTAATGTCGTTCTCTTCATAATAGACTCGGTCTGACCGTCCACTTCAACAGTCAGTTCGGGAAAGTCACGCAACACTTCGGCCATTTCATTGCCTCTCTCTCCGCACCCGACGTATATAATGACATCACTGTTCGAATACTTAGACAACGCCTGAGATATGACTGTTTTGCCGCAACCGAACGCACCGGGAATGGCAGTCGTGCCGCCCTGGACGCACGGGAACAGCGCATCCAACACGCGCTGACCCGTCAATAGCGGGTGATTTGCCGCCAATTTCTCAGTGCAGGGTCTCATCTGTCGGACGGGCCAGACCTGAAGCATAGAGTACTGAGACTTTTGTCCGTCGAACTCAGTCTCAAGTATTATATCCTTTCCATCGATAGTAAGGTTTGAAAAATCAAATTCAAATTAATATTCAATAATAAGAGCGAATGAAATGTGAGTTTCACTGAAGAGATAATGAGTTTTCAAATACAAAGGAAAGGCATTCAAGCGATTGCTTTGTTGTTTGCGAACAATAAAAGGCAATAAAGTCTAGCAATCAGTGCATTAATCGGTATATAATTGAGTCAATGCTTACATTCAAGTCGTAATTGCCCGGCTCTGCGATGTAGGTCACTGTTCCCCTGGCTTTCGGGTGTAACATGATTTTGTGCTTGATCAGAGTATTCTCGTGAACATAGCCGTAGACATCACCGCCCGTCACATGACTGCCGACGCGCACGTATTGCGGGAAGAAGTCCCACTTTAGGGAACGGCTGAGGGCTGTCGTGTTTATGCCCTTTGGAATGTATATGCTTTGAGTCATTTCGTGGATTTCCCGCAATGGGCGCTGAATTCCGTCGAATATACTGCCCATAATACCCGGTCCCAACTCCACTGACAACGGTTTGCCTGTTCTGAGCACAGGGTCGCCAACTGTGACACCAGCTGTGGGTTAAGGGATCAAAGCGTTAGTTATTCGAAAGCACAGGTAGTTCATACTGGCCATACATGTCTCCTCATAGACCTGGATGGTAGCCATGTCGCCTTCCAAGCGGATGATCTCCCCGACCAGCTCTTCGTGTCCGACGCGCACCAACTCATACATAGCCGCGCCGGACATCCTCTCTGCGGTCACCACAGGACCCGAGACCGCATATACGGACCCGTATTGGGACTCTTTGACCACATCCCTAACTTTGGGCAAATTTTGCATTCGTTCCGCAGCGCCGGCCTATCGATGGATACATGGGTTCAGTTAGTCATGTGTTTTAAGAGTGAAAGGGGTTTCCGATTCAAATCAAATATGACTTAAAATAACATTTTGTTTGTGTTATTCAAAGCAATCGATCGATTGGTCTATTAGTCGATTAACAGTTTTATGGCATTCAATGTCTGATCAATAAAAATAACATTAAATCTAAATATTTATTCAATTTGTTTGAGTGCTATTGGGTTTGAGCTTAACTCCCATTTAGTAGTCATTTGAAGCCATTATCGCAACAATTATTAAACAAACAGATAATCACTGTTTGAGTCAATTGTAGCCAATCTTCTCATTCATATACTTCACTCCAATAACTGATAATAAAATTGTTGGCATTTATTAACACATATTATAATAAAAGCAAATCTAAACCCAATTAATGGAAATATTTTATATGACTATAAAAAAGCGTAAAATATATACAATTTTAATATAAATTAAAAAATTAAAGCATTTTCTGCCAAATCATAGCCACAATGAAAGTGCAATTAAAGTACAGAAACGAAAAACAATTATATTTTCATTAAATATCAATTCAATAGTAATTATCGATAAAAACGATTTTTTAAAAGTCTTACCATTTTTTCAGTTCATATATTGTTTTTGTTTTGATTTTTCAAAACAATTCAATAGATTTTTTCGATCCTTTTTAGGCTTAATATTGAGTTTAAATTATTTAAATTAATGGCAAATCGATTACAATATTGTTTAGTAAATAATCCAATAATTAATTAGTTTTAAATGTGGTTTCAATTAGTGATTGACTTAAAGCTGAACTGAATTTTGTGCACAAATTCGTGTATTCAGTGAACAACACAGAACTGAATGCAATCATCAAATTCTACACTCATTTACGCCTACTTTTGGCTGCACTTTGATTGCCATCTATTGAGCTCTCAATCCATCAATAATTCACTAAATCTTAGGATAAGTTTAGTTTCACTCTAAATGATGTCACCTCTGCTCATTTTTTATGACACAATTGAACTGATCCATCAACTATTTGTAGTTGTAATTTCATACAATTCTAATCAATTCATTAAAATTAGTTTTGAATTATTTATAGAAAATTAAAGATAATTCAAATAAACAAAGAATTTATAGATTTTCATAATTTAAGCCTAATTTCTGAGCAGAATATAGGAATTACATTCATATGGACTGTAATGAACATAGCTATGAATTGGTGAGTTGGTGAGAGGAGACGGGTACAACGGTTGAAAAGGGTATCGATTACGCTTTCATAGCAATAATCCGCTGAACCACTGGTTCGGTGCAGAATCGCAATCAAGAGATTCTGGGTATAGAATTTTTGGACCCGGGGCAGCCGTTGCCATAGTCTTTGGCGCCCCATATCTCAAAACTGAACGATAGAATGCACTTAACAAACAATACGAATCACTTGAAACCCAATGCTTTCGTGTTATATAAAAATTACTTTTTTATTATATTCTCAGTTGAAGTCATATTTTTTCCTTTCTTTGCAGTACTTGAAAATCATTTTGACTTAATTGCCATTCAACTAGAAAGCCATCATTTTCACTATCCTTGGCTATTATAGTCTGTGCATTATTTCCATTACATTATTTTGTTTCAGTCACTTCTGAGTCCTTTCTCTTAAACTTTTTTTATTTAATAAAACCTGACTTTTCTTATATAACTGTTGAGAATTAGTTCTGAAAACTAATGGTTTTTATTATATTTATTCGCTATTATGGGCGCAAAAGCTATATTAGTTGACTAATAAATATTCTATGGCTTTAGTGTTTGGATGAGTTGCAAAGTTATGCCAAAGTTAGACACGATTTGCCTCAAGTAATGATTACACAATCATTGTTAGCATTGATTTTTCGCTTTTCTAAAAAGAAATCGTCAATCAATACAACAATAATAACAATAATAAATAGCTTTCATTTGGTTTTTCATTCATTAAAATTCCTCAGAAATGATATTAATATTTAATCGTTTATATAATTGACATTTAATGCATCATTTGTTGTCTCATTTGATGACAAATTCCCATTTCGTATATAAATCAAAAGTTTTTCTTCAATTTGTTTGCCTTAAGTAAACATTAAGACTCAAAGTATTGGAGAGCAGTCTTCGGAGTCTTAACTTCAAAAAGAACTTATCGTTTGCTCCGATTGTCTGCTTTATCTCTAAAATCTCTCTGACTATAGATTTAATTGAAAATAAATTATTTACACTTTTAAGTAATTTATTGCAATTTAGTTTTTAATGAATGATTGCGAACAAAATCGTTTTATTAATGTCTTGCAGATCTCAAAGATTATTCGTTAATTCAATAGTCAGAACATTTTCATCATTTGGTTCTACATTGTGTTGAACTGCATTCCAAACCAATGCAAACCTGTTATACAGTATTTAATGGGAAACGACTTTACATTTTGATGTAAAACTTTTTTTTTGTATTAAATATAATTCTTCTTTTTTGGGTGAAAGTGCACTCCTGTGCTATCAACTCCTACACAGTCTGTCACGAAAAAACATTTAACAAATGGTATGCAAATCATATTTATTGCTTTATAAACCAATTGTAGTCATCATTAGAGATAGCGATACAAAAGACGATCTATTTTTCAAACATCAATCCTATTATTCATAGAAATGCATTTCTGCTTTCATAATCATCAAGCTCAAATATTATTCTTCATATCTAATAGATTCAGCGGCTCTTTTAGATCCAGAGATGATTACCGGCGAAGATATATCACATTTTTTAGTACTCTTTTCTATAATAATCTTAAATCATTTGCCTCTAAAAGTAGTTAAGAGAAGAAAAATAAAATAAATGACTAAATAATAATATTTTTGGCCAAATATCTCGAATGTCAGAAAATATAGTTTGCATTCAAGCACATTATTTGACGGATTGACAGCACATTCATGAACTGGAAAAAATTTGCTTCTAATTAAATTCTTGCGTACAGAGAGAACATCTCTGTCTCTCAACGTTTTATCAAAACATTATATCGAAGTTAAGAAAAAAATGAAATATTTTTTGCTCTGGCCTTCAATGCCGTAGAAAAATATTTGAGCTAAGCTTAATTTAAAATTGAAAATTTAAAACACTATATAAACATGTTTTGTAAAGTTTATGTAATCCGAGTGACACTTCTTCTCTCGTGAATGAAAGGTATTTCTTCTCTCCCTTTTTGTCTCTCAGTTTTCTTATACTTCAAAATAAGATCCTTTAAACCGATAAAAGTGAATGCATTCGCAAATCTGACAAATTCTTCAATTTTTATTCAACTCATTATTCAAGAGAATGACTGGAAATAAAATATATCATCGAATGAAAATCGTTTGACTGAATAATTATATAATCTTAAGTATAGTATAAAATTTGAATTGAAATCTCAAACTTATCCAATGGGAACCTGGTATTTGTATTTGACGATCGGAACCACTCAGTGCCAAATTAATAAAAATGTCACCGAGAGAAAACTATTAAACCGTTTACATCTTATGACTTATAATTAATATGCTAGATTAATTTAATGCAAATAAAGTTCTGGATTTTTCTAAATTAATTAACTCAATAATCTACGTAAAAGAAGAACTTGCTAATTTAACATTTATTAATTCTAAATTTAGTAGTTTTGATAAATTAAATTAAATTCCAAATAAATTCAAATGATGTTTCACAACATCTTCATTAGAAGCTAGGTCGAATGCCTTCATACATATAACGTGTCGCTATAAGCAATATTCTGAAAAATTGCATAGACTTTTAAACTACCAAGGTTTAATTGAGACCACTCTCCATATTTGTGCATTCGTTTATTCATAAAACAAAATAAATGCAATGAAATTATAATAAAAACTTTTGAAATAATAAATTTGCACTCATTTTAAATAATTTATATAAAAAGATTGAAAATATGACACAAATTAGTGTTTGATATGAAATATTCAAAGTATGAAAATCTCATTATTATAAAGAATTATAAATGAATTCATAAAAATAAATGTGAAAAATAATTATAGATTTTCTGAAAATATTTTTCATCATTTTTCTGCATTCATCGTCTGATTGATTAGTTTATATAAATTCAATTCATATAAATTTTCTTCTGATCAAAAATGTCTTTAAAATTATTGCGATTCATAATTTTGTTTTCAGTATTCCTGCGAATACATTGATTGCATTGAATAGAGTTTGCATTCAATTTGGTTTTGCACTCAATTGGCGTTTGAACTGAATCTGTCAATAGTTTGTATGAATTTTCAGTTACATCGACGTGAAAGAGCACATAATGAATAATAGCCCGAATAGTTTTGGTTTATGGGAAAACGCATGATTCGTGACTTTGCAAACATTATTTTCATAGATTCAGTCTATAGTATGAATAGAATAAAAATATGATTATTATTACTCTTCAAAGTAGTGAATATTAAGTATAAAATAATCATTAAATTAAATATTCACTAATTATATAGATTTGTTGCGTATTTGAAGTTATGTTTAAGTGCTTTACCGGAAAGTTTACATTTGTGTATACAGTATTTGCATTTAAACTGAAGTTTTCATAATTATAATCAATTTAATGAATAGAATTTGAATTGAAATCAAAAGTGTGTTTGTGTTGGCTTTGGGACAACAATTGTTTGTGTACTCCAATCGCATCCAATAATCTCATGTCTTCCACATTTATAACAAGAGTTGAGTGCTTAGTGCTTATCATAATTTTCTCTATACTTTATTATTCGCGTAAAAATGAAATATATGTTGAAAAAGGGGCTAACCTTTAGTGGGCCGAGAATTCGCAGGCAATAGTGCCAAAGAATCTGCTGCATCATAGCTAAGCCATGGCTCAGAGCACTTATTTGTCATATTGAAAGCTTTGCCGAAAATTGTTTGCCCTGGGCTATATCAACATTCTCTCTCTCTCTCTCTCTCTCTCTCTCTCTCTCTCTCTCTCTCTCTCTCTCTCTCCCCTTATTATAACTTATCCATTGTTTGTATGTATTTTGTGTTCTATCGCTCTCTGCTCTCCCTCTCTCTCAGTCACAGTACGTATGCCTGCATTGCTATATGTATTGATGGAGTCCAACAAGGAGTGGACAGGACTGACATGGATGTCGTGCACTGATGCCCATATGAAGATCATAGAATGCGTTTGGCGTTATTGTCTCCTTGCGACCCCTCCCCTCACCTTTTATCATAAGCTTTGTGTTCACTTCAATTACTACTTGAGAGAGAGAGGAAGGAATGCAATACTATATGATTGAACTTCAGTTGTTTGCCTCTATTTGTTCCACTGCTTTAAGACCTTTCAAACGCTTTCAGTTTCTTTTCACAAACATTTAAAACATTCACTTTTGGCACAAAGTTTTGTAAAACGAATGCCATTTCAGATATCTATAAAATTTTCTTTCACTCCTGGGTCTGTGTTCACAACATTTTTGCTAAAGTGCTGTAAATTCAGTTAAATATCTCCAAACATAATAACTCTTCGAAAGTGATTCAGTTTTAACTCAAAACATAACAGATTTGTTGCTATTAGTGGAGACCAAAACTGAAGTATTGCTAACAATCACTATTCACTGAATAAAACTTTAATAACTTTTCGATTCTCTAAACAATAATCTTAACTCAAATGCTTATTATACCCAATAATGAATAAGACATTTGTCATTATTTTATATTAGGCTTATTCTAATCATTGTTAGTAATCATATTGCTGGACAATTATTTTATATTTCTAATCAAAGACACTGACCCTGGCCATTTTAATTGTCTCCAAATATTCCCAATTTTATTGCGAATAACTGAGTCTTTTGTTGAAAACTTTAATTTAAATTCACTCGTATTTTCGAGAGTGAGGGAGAATTGGGGTAATGGACAGGTGGACAGGTGGCTTATTAAAGGAATTGCATTTAGGCTAAACAAAAAGACCAAAATAAAGAATGCAATGTAAACATTGCCCCGGGATAACATTTTTCATCATTGTGATTGTAATCTTTAAGTGTTGAAACATAATTAACTAAATGAGTAGATTATCTGCTAAATCAACTAGGTTAGGTTTCCGTCTAATAACAACCGATTGAAAAAGATTAACCAAAACGTGTAGTCATTTAACACAAATGAATTTGACTGTAATTACTCCCAGATTTAGCTAATAATACAGTTTTATAAGAGTTTTAGTTTGAAATAAGGCTAAAGTGAATCCTAATATTTAAATAAACAGAAATGCATTTCAAGTATTCGTTTCTATTTATAAAATCTTATTTATTGAACAATCAATACATTCAACAAACATATCATAAAAATACTTAACAGAAAGTCAAATAATAAATATTTTAATAGTGTTTACATAATTTTGGATTTATTTAACAAAAACATCAATTGTGTGAAAATTGATTTTTGCTTAATTTGTCTTCAATAGCATTGATGTTTCCAATCAGATTCACTCAGTATTATCATTACTATAAAGCAAAGCCCATATAAAGTATATATATTTAATACTTCATTCAATATATTTATTGGCAATAACTTTATATTCATATCAATTCTGACATAAATACAATTGTGTGCCAAAAGATTTTTTATTTTTAATTTAAACTCAATATATTCTGGAATAAAGCAAATGACAACATATTATATAATGATTTATAATCTGATGAAAAACATATGTCATTTGTATGTTTGCATAAATTATTTATAACAACCGAAAGAATAACAAATATCGGATTTCAATAACTATTTTAAGTGATTTACGATTTATTGTATTTTCAAAGAATCGTTAGACTGACTGTATGCCTGACTCAGCTATGATGTTCAGAGAAAGTTGTCGGATACTTTTTGCAATAGCCTTCAAACAGTTGTAATCATTCGATAGAAATGCAATATTTATATTAAAAGTCAATAACATTTCTAATATATTAGACGACACGACACGAGCTATCAGTACTAATGTAATGAACAGTGTATTCAATATCATTAGTATTAAAATAAACTCATTTCCAAACATAAATAAAATAAATCTTTAGGTCTTTTCCTCCATTCGAGTGAGAGAGGGGTCAACAAAACTATACTCAGTATAGTATACTGTGTTTTATATAAATAATAAAAGTGAATATTTTTCAATCACAGACAAAATTACCTAAAAGTGATGGATGAATATCAGAAAATTTTTCGCTCTTATTCTCAAATGTAGACAAAAAAAATAATAATTCAAAACTTTTTCTTCTTCTATACAATGCTATTCAGTTTAATGTGCAATAATATAATCGACACAATAAAAGATGAACAAAATTACAGATCAATTGTAGTGTAAAAAAGAAAAAAATAATTTGCGCACAAAATATATGTAATTCGTGTATCACTTCTTTTTATATAAAACAGATATTATTCAATAGAAAGTGAGTTTAGAAGAGAATGGCATTGAAAAGAATAAGAGAGCAAATAGTTTAATAATAAAAAAGAACGTGGTTTAGATCTATCTGGTGATGTTCTAGCTCTGTGTAGCTGTGCAGTTGAAGAAGAGGGCATACGATAGGATGGCATAGAATTAAATTGGATTCCGTCCGACCGGTGAAGCCTAACACAAATTGCATGCTTTGCTGTGCTTTGGTTTGCATTGCTTTAGGTTTTCATTGCTATTAAACTATTGCTGAAGCGAACTGATAGATAGTATTGCTTTATTGCTGCAAAGCTGGTTGTCTGGCAAGCATTGCAGGCATTAAGTATCGGCACATCTTGTTATAGCATATAACTTATATAAGCAATAATCTGAATGCCTGTCCCTTTGGTGAGTGCCTTCCAAACAAGTTTTCGGAGGGTTAGTGCATCGCTCACTTATACGGATATAAATAAGAAAAAATGTACGCTTGGGGTGCGGTGTCGACAGAAGTATTAAGACTAACACTGATGGCTGGCCTACACAGAACGGGCAAGGCTACAATTGCGGCACTGTTACCACTCTTCTAATGAATCTGAACCAAGACTGACGACTGACTCGGCTATAATGATAAGACACTTGAGAATAAGGAGCAATAGAATCAAACTGAAGGTCACTTTTGTGTGTTTTTTCACTCGATTTCAGTCAAACTCTTTTCTCCTTTCCCTTCGACACTCACAGCCAGACTATAACTTATTTGCAATTTTAAAGAATTTTTCGCTTTTCTGTTTAAACGTGTTTTTCTCTACCGTTTTGTCTGCTTTTATGGACAAAGCAGTCAACACTAAAAATTAGATTAAGATTTAAGACTTGGCTCTCAAAGACATAAAAAGCAAACACAACCAGAGGTTTACGAGTTCTGAGTTATGTTTGCGAAGGGATCTATTGTAAGGCCATTCAGGAGTTGATAATAATTAAGTCAGAGATAAAGAGGTATAAAATATATGTCTTCCACAAGAAAACAACTATAATGTTGCTCAGTTACGTTGCTCAGGCCTGACAGCCGGTTAGTACTGAGTAAATGTTAGCTTTTATTTATGAATACCTTTATTTCATTTTGACTCCAATACTGATTAGCATTCAATTCTTTCTTTGGTTTCTAAAGTCAATTAAAAGCCAAATCATTTGCACTCGGGTTGAATGAAACAATTTAATTCAGTAGTAGAAACAAGGTCTAGTATGATGTATACCTTGAATAATATTGTACAGGTATATCTAAACTAATAGAGATATGCCTTCAATAAAATGATTTCACTTCAGAATTCTAGTCTTGTTGTCAAGTCTTAAGACTCAAACGTTTCTATGAATTTGTATGGATTTAAGCCTAAAGTGAGTTTGACTGACGTTTAGAAACATTTCTGAACATTTTTTATTCATTGAATAAATGAAAAAATATAAAAATAAATAAATATTTGTGGATTTCATCATAAGAGTAAAGATTGAAATCTAAAGTTTGTTCACATTTTTGCAAATTCTTATTAACAATATTAGTATTCACACAATCGGAATAATTTTAAAAATCGATAACAAATATTATTTAAAATGAATTTATATAATTGACAATCCCTAGTGAATTATATGTAACCCAGAGCATTTTGCCAACCAGATTTCTGTCTTTTAGTTATTTTTGTTATTTATAGGAAATCAGTCGAAACAATGACTTATTTAGAGAATCTTTTAATAAATAACAAATAATTTGAATGTTTTAATTATTTAGATATAATGATCTAAAGTTTTGTCGTAATAGCCAGGTTGGTAGCCAGAACAATTTTAAATCATGGTATGAGAACTTAATGCTTGTGGGGAATGGGCGAAATGAGAACTAACCGTTTAACTGAATTGTGGAAATTAATTTGAATTGAAGGCGATTTGAATTTTAAATTATTAATTACTTAAAAAAATTTGTGCTCACTTATAACTATTTAGATAGCGGCAAGATTGAACTACCTTGATAAAATAATAAAAATTGTTTGATTTTAGTTACTTCAGCTTCACTTGAATGAAGTTCATTTAAGTCCATTAATTTATTAATGAATTCAAGCCATAAAAAGATTAGATAAGCTGTCATAGAGTCAGCGATACTATACACTCAAGACTCAAAACTTATACATTTTTCAAAGAAATTCTTGAATCGGAATTAAAATTATTTGATTTGAATTTGAATTTAAAATTTATAAACTCTTAAATCAATAAAATAAAACTCATTTTAAACTGGAAATAACCCTACTTGGTATTTAGTTGTGAACATGTTACTATCAAATGTAGTGCCTCCCAGAATATACCTCCATGGTCAACATTGAAATTAAATGCAAATTACATTGGCTAACATTTTAGAATCAAATTCAAACATGGTCTGATGGGGATTATTTGAGTCTTGCTATTTTTTGATTTATTACTAATAATTAGGTCTATTCTGTAAATCTTTTTAATTATTTAAATATTATTTGGCTTTCAATAAGTTTCGTAATTATTGGTCTGTACTGTACAATACAGATACGAATAAGAGTAGCAAGAACATAATGTAGTACAATTTTATCTAAATATTGAAAGAAGTTTGAACCGAATGAGTTGATAATTTTGTGTCTGAGACGAGTAGTGTATATCTTATACTTTGTATATCTCTGTATGATATAAAACAAATACAATTTGGATAACGAATGCAAAGTCAAAGGAAACCAATGGAAACCTACGCGAAAACAATCAGAAGACTTGAATGCGTAGGACATGACATAACTTCTGAATAGAGTGGAGAAATTCATTTGAGACAAAAGCCAAACAAAACATAGAGAATATCTCAAATATTGCACACAAAAGCATTTTTTTAAACACAAATGTCTGCATAATATTTGGATGTATACCTACGGTGCAAACATGGGCGTGAAAATTCTCCCAACGCTAATATGCGTATAGTTTTTCTTAAGCTCTCTCTCATGGTTTGGCTCAAATCATCATGAAAAGGGCACCCATACCTGAGCGCCAACACATACACTATGCTATTATGCACACATATACTCCAATGTGGACGTGATTTGGATTTTAAAAAACCAAGTTTCACCTCTCAAATAGTTTTTGTCCAGACTTACAGTATTTCGTCAGTTTTCAAAATCATCGATAAATTCTCTTTTGCTCTCTCTCTCTCTCTCTCTCTCTCTCTCTCTCTCTCCTCTCCTCTCCTCTCCTCTCCTCTCCTCTCCTCTCCTCTCCTCTCTCCTCTCTCTCCACTTCTCACTTATACAAAAATAAAAGTATTTATAATATTTTGTGAATTTATTTTTCTTGAAAAAAGCGAAAACTTTTTAACCAAGAGATTCCAGTGTCTGATAAATATAACTTAAATGACCAGACATTTGCTTACGAAGAAAGTCTTCATTTTTTTAATGCCTTTCTGTTCACCTCTGGCGCAGAGCAGAGCACTGTTGCTTCAAATTAAATTGAATTGAAATTCTGTATTCAGTCTTAGAATTATTATACAGAAAAATAAAAATAAGTTACCTATGATTTAATGAACTTTCATTTTTATTTTCCTAATTTGTTTCTTAACTTTTTTTCAGATAAGTTTGAAATGTTTCCGATCACTTAAAAAAAATGGTAGAGAAAAAAACGTTTTTTTAAGTAACTGATAAGTTTAGCCATTAAATGGTCTGGCTTGTAATCACCTTTTTATAATTCCAATTTAATCATTTTGAGAAATGCTTTAAAACTGTTTTTATTTTTTAACTTTGAAAATCATTTATCAAAATATCATTGAAACAAAATGTAATAATAAAGTTAAAAAAGTTGTTTAAATTTTTTTAGATTTCTTTTTATTGCTTTTTTTCGAAAGACTTTCTTTAAATCTTTAAATAGAAGTAATTTTTTTCAGATTCCGATTAAATAAAGCAAAAGATAATAAATTGCTTTCTTTATAATTAATGTATTTTATTGGAGAAGAAATTTATACTTTAATTATAAATGTGTCCGAACAGGTGTAGAATTGAATGTACTCTTTATTATTTGAATATATTCCTGAAAATTATCCTTTGGTGTGAAATGGCATTCAATTAAATGTGGAATAATTTATTAGTCTTTACAGCGTATGTCAAAACTCTCTCCCAATGTTTTCTGTGTCTAAATTGCATAACAAATGATGAAAAATAAAAATATTTCGTATTTTATTATATGAAGAGAAAGGAATTCTTCTTTGAATAGAGAGTCAAATACAAAAACATATCTATATTTATGTTTTAAGTGTAAAGTTGTTGAGAATTCATTTGAGGCGAATTTGAATCCAAATAATTGCATTTATTCGCACAATTTGTAGACTCAAATAATAGGCTTCAGATTTCGGTTGTGTTGGCTCTTCTCTATTGAATAACATGGGAGTGAAGAGCATATGAAAAGTTTCAAAGTCTCATTCATTCCCCCCTCGCACACATCCGGAGTCCGGACTACTCGTCGTTTATAATGGGATAAATTGTTTTGGGAATAGATATGATATCATCCGTGAGAGCAGACATGCCTTACAAAAATCCGAACCAAAGTTATAGACTTTGATATTATTATTATTCAAATTAAAATGTTTGACAGAAAGCCAATTATCAAAAGTAAAAATTCATTTCTTTATTCTTTCAAAAGCTTTGGAATGCAATAAAAATATTTTCATAAAATATGGTTTTATTTTAATAAACAATTTCACGAATAGTAAGACTCATAATAATAATAATAATAAAGTATACCGAAAGAGAGAGCTTTTGAACTTATCCAAGGCTATATACAGGCTATATACAGACTATACAGGCTATACACATCTTGATAGGATGTGAATGAAATTTATTCGCTTTTCACAATTAAAAGCCGAATGAAAGGTATGACTGACCGCAATCAATCTCTAGATTAGGTTAGCCTTAATTATCGACTCCATAGTTAAGTTCCATGATAGGGCACCTGCAAGTTTTGACGTGCCAGTGCCAGTGCTAGAGCTAGAGCTAGAGCTGGTGTCTGTTTGTAAAGAATACCTGAATCTAATTAGACGAGAGAGCAGTTGAAGAATAGTTTGAGAGAGCAGTGAAAGCAGTGAAAGCATAGGCACCAAAGCTAACGACTAGTTTTGATTTCAATCAGATCATTAAATGCTCATTAATTTGCATGTTTGCTGCACTCAGAGCTACGCGAGAGGAGGCACGGATACCAATGCAGTGTTGGCAGTGTTGGCACTGTTGGTCTCATATCTAACATTGTGTATAACAAATATAAACTAATAGGTAATAGCAATGCCGTAATACTGTGTAATTCATGTCAGTATAGATGTGCAACACTTATCAACTCAAACGTTGAGTATTTGAGTGAAGAATAATAACGCGATTGGAAATGAGATGAGAGAGAGATTCGGTTTATTTAGTGAAAGTTGTGTTTTGTATTAGTGTTGCTTAAACTTGTGTTTAGGTTGTGTTGCTCTTGTGTTGGCCTGTTGGCTGTTGTGTGGCTGTTGTCAGGTAGTTAATCATTGGCCATAGAAGGCTGTGCTCTTGTGCTCGGCTGCAAAGGCAACGCAAAGGCAGATAATAAGTTTGGAGTTTAAGTCTATCTTCAGTTTTACACTGTTTTACACTACTCTCTAATGCAGTCGAGACAAGCAGTTGAGAACTTTAGAACTGTGGAGGACTGGGACTCTGCCATCTCCACAGTCAGCCAGTCCTGTCAGGCCTGTAGTCTTGCACTGTTACAGTAACAGCTCTACAGTATGCTTGTGCTTCTACAAGAGTGCCCATCCGAGCCAACCCCTGTACTTCGAAAGTAGGATACATCCCGTCTCCCTTAAGGGCAAGATCTCAAGTTTGCTGTTCACTACAGAGGCTTAGGTTTCTTAACCTCCTCTTTCTCTCTCGCATTCGGCTGTTTCTGTGAGTCAGTCATTGCCAGTAAAGAGAATCGAAAGCAAAGGAAAGCAATGCAAAGCTAGAGAACAGCTCTTGTGGGACAATGAGAGCTGTGTTTGTGCCTTCTGTGCCTTCACTCGTGCATTATGCGGATTAACGCTACTTCCAGAAGGGGTTCCATTGCCTCCACATTTCCTTTGACTCAATTTGTTTACGGACTCTAATGTTTCGCTTATTTGGCCAAATAATCTGAGCCTTCATTACAATAAGCGCTCAAAAAAAAAAAATGTAAAACTCAAGTGTTTTCATCAACTCTTCTCATCAATGTTTCCGCAAAACATAAATATTTGAGAGAAAATGATTATTGGACTCAAGACTAACAGTGATAGAGCAGTCAAATACTCTCTAATCTTATCTTTTATACTATTTTTGTTGAGTTTTTTGAGTGCAACCAAAGCAGAGAAGCGTCAACTCGAGCCACACATTGAGTTCCTCACTGAACCGACTTCACAACTTGTGGCAGCAGATGGTGGACGGGCTGTGTTCAAGTGTACGGCCTCACCGGCCGCTGCAGACATAAGATGGCTCAACAATGGAATGCCTTTATATCAAAGTTCTTCAGTCGGACTGAAGATAACTCGCCATAAACTTGTGCTAAAACTGCCCAAAAGTTCTAAAAACAATGCAAACAATTCTAGTGTTCATTCATTATCGAGTGATTCCATTCATATATCACATCTATTTCAAGGAGGAGTCTTCCAGTGCATAGCACAGCATAAGAGTCGAGCAATTGTTAGTCAAACCGCAAAATTAATTTTAGCAGAGCTTAAGCCGTTTGCAAATAAAGACAATATAAGTCTAGTGGCAATCGCGGGCAACACAGCTGTGATACCCTGTGCACCCCCTTATAGTGTTCCGAATGCTGTCACTGAATTCGCTTTCAACTCAACAATCATTGACAGAACCAGAGGTACAGTAATATTGATTTGTTTTAAAGTTTTAAACTTTATTTCTGACTCAAAATCACTGCTCTTTTCTCTCAAAGAGAGGTATCGTTTGATGCCTTCCGGAGATTTGCAAATATTGAACGCACGTGAATCAGATGCCGGTACCTACCGGTGCATTGGGCACAATCCGTTTTTGGGCGAACGTACCTATGCCACACATTTCATAAGTTTGACGATAAGCAAAGGTCCTCGACACCATCACAATGCCCACAACCCTCATCACGCGCACAACCATCAGAGTCATCGCAACCACAACACTCATTCGCCAAAGTTTGTTGTCAGCCCTAAAACACATATCAGTGCTGTTACGGGCAGTAATGTGACCTTTGAATGTGTGGCGACGACACCGAACATAACGTGGAGGAGACTGGAGGGACACATACCAAAGTCAAGGCACATACAAGACGGGGGAAATTTGATACTGTCTAATGTGAGGCGAGGCGATGACGGAACCTATGTGTGCACTGCGTCCAATGGGTCCCCGGCCTCTACCACCAGTGCTAACTCAGTATTAGATATTCAAGAAATTCCTCAAATCGTAAGGAAAACACAAATCGAAGAGAAAGACGTAATCGATGGACAAGAGATTGTATTGGAGTGTCAGACCAGGGGTAAGCCCAAGCCAGTGGTCGACTGGTTCCACAATGGAGTGCAGATCACACCAGAAATATCCAATAAGAATGGAATCATAATTAAGGGAACGGATGGCTCGAAACTGTCGATAATAAACGCAAACAATGAGCTGCACTCAGGGATGTACCAGTGCTTCGCCACAAACGAATTGGGATCTACTTATGCGACGACAGCCGTCAATGTTCTGAGTCTGAGTCAAACCGATTCTAATCAAAACGTTAGGGAAAACCCTACCAATGAAGACGACGACGAATCAGATCCGATCGACAATAGCGCTGATCCGGATCTGACGGACGAAGAAGAAGAAGATCTGTTCGATCGACTGCCGACACAGAACAGACGGCGAAAGAACAAGAATAAGGGCATAAAAATGGTTCCGCCGACCAGACCTGAGATCACCCGACTGAGCGAGGAGTCAGTTATGGTTCGATGGGATGTGCCTCAGAACGACGGTCTGCCCATTATGTTCTTTAAGGTCCAGTACCGGGAAATGGGGAACAAAGGCAGTGATTGGAATACAGTGGACGACGACATCGCACCGCACATACACTCGTATGCCGTGAATGCACTGAAAACTGGAGCCAAATATCGGTTCAGAATCGCTGCCGTCTATTCCAATAACGACAATAAATTGGGCCCTAATTCCATAAAGTTCACCTTGTTCAAAGAGCCACCTATGAAGAAGCCAATCAATGGTCCGGCCATTATCACAGCCGAGCCGGTCAGCCCGTCGGCCATAACTATGAAATGGGAGTATTTTAACATCGATTCGGTGCCAATCGAAGGCTTCTTCATCTACTACAGGGCCACTATTTCTGCGGGCGATTACCTGAAGGTGGCGGCAATGGGCGAGAGCACCCGATCTCATATCATAACTCACTTACTGCCGGACACGTCGTACGACATAAAGATGCAGGGCTTCAACGTTGCCGGCACTTCCGAGTTCTCCAACATATATATGGTTAAGACTCAGCCGAGTCCTGAACTCACTAAAGACAAGACCAATAAAAAGGATTCAATGGATAACAATGTGAACACCAATGGAGCCATTGATCCGGTGAAGACAGACAACGACAAGACTCTCTATTCTGTTATATTCATCACTTCTGGTGCACTAATACTGGTGTTTGTGGTCTGCATAGTGTTGTGTGTATTGCGAACCAAACAACAAACTCCTCGCGCAAATGGAACGGCAGGCAAACTACCCAAGGAGAAGCACCCGAAGGCGAACGCAAACAATCACAACAATCATAATCACAACCATATGTTTAGTCACAGTAACCACAATCTGTTCGCTCACCACAGATCCAATGGCCACATATCCAATACATTAGTGGCCGCGGCTTCTAATGGCTATTTGTCTCGTTCTTCAGTAGTGGACAATGAGTTTCCACATCAGATAAACATAAGAGTCAATCCGTTCTGTGAGATATCCAACGGCGGATCAACACTGAATCGCACCAATAGTATAAACGAGAGTTTCCGCTCGAAGAGTGCATCTCAGCATCACTTGTCCAACACATCCAACAACAACGTCACCGAAACCCCCCTATCGTTGAGCACAATGGAGAGGCGGAAAGCGAAGCGAATGGACGAACACTACCCGAACTCTAACCTCCATCACAGCAATTCCCGGCTCAACCATCACAGCGCCAGCTTTACTAGACTGAACGGTACACTGGAGAGGAAGCGCCGGAGTAGGACTGATCTGCTGAACGCGTCAGACAAAGACAACACCGATTCGATCATAAGTAGCACAAAGTGTAATGGAATCCAAAACTCTGCCACAAATGGGACTCTTGTGATAATGCAAAGTTCGTGTTAGCTCTCAGTTCTCAGTACTTGTCTACCCATTCGTACCCAATATGTGCGAACTTTTCCAAAACTCACGAGTAAACCAATAAATAAATATTTAAATTAAATTTTAAATTATATGTATTAACCATTTGATTAAATGTCTTGTAATATAATTTATTAATAGAGCAAAGAATCTCTTGTCAGCATTTTTATAATAAAAATAACATTAAATTATTATAATTATATGAAAACATGCGAATTGAAAGTTATTTGACTGCCGTTTAGCCCTAAGAACTCGTTATATTCGACTCAATTCTTATTTAATTAAAAAAAGGGTTTTTCATGTCTTGCGTTAAATCTATGAATTTTTTCAAGTTTTTAATTGAGTTCTTCATTAAATACTTATTTTCTAATTTGCGCTTAACTTATATATGATTTTCTGTTCGATCCCTTTTAACTCATCAAACATACTGTAAGACTAAGACATTAATTAAATCGGTGTCACTTCGTAATAGAGTTGGCCATAGAATTATCTGCTCCGGAGTCGGACTAAGAGTTACAAATCGTATTAATAACATGTTTGACGTGATTTATTGTTTGAGTTTAATTAATGTCAAAAACAAGACATTTGAAGGTATTTAGCAATAAATGACAGTTTCGTCCTCTCTTTGCACGGAGTCTGAAATTGCAATGGGAGTGAACTGGCATTAAACTTAACCTGATCTCTCTCTCTCTCTCTCTCTCTCTCTCTCTCTCTCTCTCTCTCTCTCTCTCTCTCTCTCTCTCTCATCTCTGAGATTTTGTTACTTTTCTTCTCATAGATATGTCTCAAAAGGGGAGGCAATGAGTCGAGTGAGTCGTTACTGTAGAGCGCGTCAACCGTTTTATTACATTAGCAGAAAAGAAAAGTTTAAATAGGTTTACAACTTCAGTGCACCGGTAAGTGCTATAACTTTAATGTTTGTGCAATAATTGTAAACTTTATATTACGTCTAAGAATTCCGATTCCTCTCTCAGATGTAGTGTTCGACTAATGTTTGTCTATCGATAACGATTGGGAAACAATAAGAGTTGATATGTTTGTCCCAATAAAACACTGTTCGGATAGAAATTCTTCGAAACAAATCAATGCAAGCGATGCTTAAAAGTCAAATCACTCTTCTTTTTGTGAGAAAATACTTTTATTGCATTATTTGAGCTGAGATTCGCTTTTTTATTACTTTATCAAAAACAGAGATATCGATAGAGTGGCTCTGGTACATTAGTTGAAATGTTGTGGCTACTATGAAAAGTGGGCCTGGGTAGTTAGAACTTGCCTTGAATCATCGACTCTGCGCATCTCTGATTGCAAAAGAAGATAATTTGCGAATAAAATCAGAGATAAGTTGTGAATAATTATCGGTCGCTTCGCTTGTATTCATTATAATTGAAAAATTATATGATATATAAAAAGAATAAAAAAGATCTTTCATTAAAATGATTAGAGAAGGTATCGAAAAGATTGAGCAGGTATGAAAATAGTCTGCATTCTCATTATTAATTATGTACTTCAAAAAGATTAAGAAAATGTTCTTTCAATGAATAATTGCTTCTGAGTTGACATTCTATGACTTCTTTGCGAAGAATATTCAGAATTTATTTAATGCTTAAGTAATCATAAAAAAAGATCGTTTGAGCCTAAGGCAAGTCCTCATTAAGTTAAACATTTTTTGGATGTCTTTGTTTTATATCTCAACTCAGACTGTCCTCATTGTCAGAAACATGTTCTTCAAAATGTATTAACTCAGACAAACCGACAGATTTTTTTTGATGTGGTTTGCCTTCGAGTCAGCTTTCACTTTGAAATAAAATCGTTTTTATTATTATTATAGTTATTCGACTCTAAACTAATTTATAGCAGAGTTAGTGCGCGAACAGTCAGTCAGTCAACGTTTGAGAGAGAATAACAAAACCAAATAATTTGATGAATAGAAAGAAGACTTCATTTCTATATTTATTTAAAACACAAACTAATGTTAAGTTTCCGAAAATAGCTGTTCGGAGCAGAACTGTACAGAACAGAGTTGATCACACAGTAGGTCCGGTTCGTTAGAATTGAAGCCACTTTTGCTTTTGCTTAACATTAATGTTCAAACATTTTAAACATTAATCATTACTCTTGTAGTTGAGAGAGCGAGAGCGGAGAGAGAGAGAGAGAGAGAGAGAGAGAGAGAGAGAGAGAGAGAGAGAGAGAGAGAGCGGAGAGAGAGAGAGAGAGGAGGTTTGGAGCTGAGTTCTGTGAAGCCTCCCTGCAGTTCATTTCATTATGATTGTAGTCCACATAAGAATAGTTTGTTCGCTCAGTTATTCTATACTTTCATTGCGTACAACCTTTCGGTCTGTATATTATCTCAATATTTTACTGATTATTAATGAGATTCCGTTGCGTTAATGCAGACCTCATTCCGCGGCTACACTTCTGCGCCTATTCTCTACTGACAAACATAACAATAAAGTCTTGCAATATATCAGTGAAAATATCCATTTGATCTTCATTAACACTGACACTATGTGTCTCATATTATTCTTATATCAATATTTTGTGACAAACAAATCAATTAATATAAGACTGTTATCAAACATAGCTTCCTATTATTTAGTCACTGAAAACCTTTTTTAGGCAAATATTAATATTAATATAAAATTATTTCAAAGAATATTTAATTATTTATCTCTAAAATATTGATTGTTAAGATTGCCCTGAGTTAATTAATTAGAATTCATTGCTTCTAATTATTCAAACATTTTAGTCTAAAGTATTTTTCGCAAATATTTTAATCGTTTCAAAATAAGAACCGGAATATAAATGACTGAATTATAAACTTAATGTATAGTATAGTAGAAAACAAATTAATTTCCTTTTTTCTCTTCTTCTGCTTCTTCTCTATCCATAACTTCTACCATAACTTAAATCTCATAAATAATTCACTGAAAAATATTTTCGAAGTTATACTTATAATACGGTTAATAATTGCGAGCAATAATATGCAATACTTATGTGCAAAATGTGTTTTGAAATAAAAAACTTTTTCATGGATTAATAAAGTGACGCTCAGAGGACTGTAATCAACATTTTGATAGCACTCATATCAAGTTTGTTGGTCACGAATTGCCTCTTAAACAAGAAGACCAGATCTCGATTCTCGAACCAGAAATTCACTTTTGTTTGTGTTATAATCAGTAAAGAGTTTGCTTTCAAACATAATTCATATATTTATTATTTTTTATTCTTCTCTAATGTAAAGCCTTTTTCAGTGCATTCAAGTCTTCCAGTGCTACACATATTGTGAATGCAAGCCATTAATTAGCAAATATTCAGTTCAAATGATCATTATTTAGAATATTTAATTAAAAGCTAAACCAATTCAAACATTAAACTTGAGATTAGTATCGATTTTCATGTTATCCTCATTACTAGTCTTTTGAGGCAAATCTGAAAAATTAATAATTTTTGAAACTCTGGACTAAATTATAATTATTTGGCAGAACTATTACTTATGAGATCGGAATATACTCACTGTCCTCACTGTCTGTTAAAAATGCATATTTTATGCTTAAATACATTTAAATTATTTATTAAAAAGCTGTAAATACTGACTGTTATGTCGACATTAATTGATTTATTTGAAAAATTATTATAATTTTATAGAAATAAATGGATTTTCACTTTCAATATAAATATTTTTATTGAATTCATTCAAACATTATTTGTACTCAAATACTATTAAATTATTTTCTATTAAAAAGTCTATTAATTATTGATTCTATACTTCAATCTTAAGCCTAGGATTTGATTCCTCCGGTTCTGAAGCAGTGACACCCCTGAGCGCTTCGGCATATTTTTCCGCCGCTAACCTCGAATAGTATATACAGTCGGGAACACTGAAGCCCTGGTAGGAAGCGCCGACTAATGTCATATTCAATGAATCTTTTTTAATTAATTGGTCGATCCGTTCGAGTCTCTGCCGGTGCCCTAAATAGTACTGAGGAATACAGTTCTGCAAAAAGCAATTAAACAAAAATTTTTAATTTAAATGAATGCGAATTCAATCGAATAATTGAATGCCTTTTGTATGGAAACGATGTGTCGGATTGGGTCCGCTTTGATCTTCAGATACATCCGAACCGCTTCTAAGGCACAGTTAAGGACAGTTTGTTGGCTAACAGTGTTCACGTCACCCAATATATCCTCAAACCATTCGCCGCCAATCATGACCTGAGAAGAGAAGACAATAAAAGAATTGATGAAACCATCACTTGATTGGTCAGACCGTCAATCGAGTGATGTCTTGTCCGCAATTGAATTCAGGCGAAACACATGAATCATAAATAATTCCCAAAATCTTCGAGTTCTCTCTGGAGGGCACCAGAAAACCAAAGCCCGCGTCGTCTGCCATGAGTTTGCCTTTGAATTCAAGGTTAACGACTGCCATATGAACAGCGGTTATGCCGTTCAGGGCTTCTCTCAAATCATTGAAATCACTTTTGGGCAGAATTGCCGCCAAATTCTGGGCCGGTATTGAAGAGAAGACATGATTGGCCTCTATTTCGATATTGTCTTCCTCTTGAGTCGAAATATTAACTAAAGCCGAATTCGAATCCTTATCGAAACGGATCTCACGAACAGTTGATTCGTTGAAAATCTGAACCGGATTTCCGTCCAATTCGAGCAAATACTTACACAACCCGTTCGGAAGCGCTTGCATTCCATCCCTAAATGTATAAGTCGTCCATTTGTTGGACTTGGCTTTGGTTATGAGAGGACTGGAGTGTACTTGAGTCGAGTCTCTCTGTGCGTTCAATATACTGCCCATTACTATAGAGCCCGACTCCTGTTCCGCTCTAACCATTTGCGGGAATAGTGAGATAGCACTCAGTTTTCTACAGTCGCCGGCAGTTATGCCCCGACATAACGGGTCGAAGAAGTAGTCAGCGATTTCTGTTCCCATTCGTTGTGAGACAAACTCATAGACACTGATGTCGTTGTCGTAGAGACTCAGATCCACTTTCGGGGTTCGGATGTCTTTCAGCACATAATGGAACAGACGTTTGGAAAGGGGTTTGGATTTCCTGAATAAATCCCTTACACTGGAGGGCAATTCAATCAACTGGTTGTTCACCAGAATCTGTCGCTTCCGACTGACAATCGATTTCATTGTCGTTTCGATCACTTCTTCGGTTAAACCAATTTCTTCTGCCTTTGAATGCATTGAAAGCAAAGAATTTCAGAAAAAATCGATTGAAATGAAGACAAAAATATATTTGAATACAAGAGACAAAGCATTGAATCCAGGATTGGTGGCGAACCGAAGTGTCCTTGGTCCCAGCTCGTGCTGCACGCCATCGTCGCACCGGTGAGTCTTCAGCCAACCGCCCAAATGGGAACTGCTCTCCACAACAATAATCTTCTGAAAGCCATTCAATTTGGAACAGAATTTCTGCAAATAATAAGCCAACGAAAGACCACTTATTCCTCCGCCCAATACTACCGCCGCTTTGCTGGCCATTCACGCAGTGGTCAACCGATTCTAAACTTCTTATAAATCAAAGACTTATTATTGAAGTATTCATTCATTCAATAAACTGATCACACATTTGGTGTTCAGCCAAACTAGTGATGAAACGACTGAAACGAGTGAAACGAATGCCATCTTTTGGTTGTATTTATTGAACACAAATAGCAATTCATTGCAGACTTATTGCCATTGAATTCAATTCAATTCAAACGATTTCGGAATTAATATTGAATTCAATTGATTTGTTTGTTATTTATTTACACTTAATATCGGAAACAAATGGAAGAAATCGGGATTTTATTGCCCGAAAAGGTATTATTCAATTGGTTTTGCATTCAATTCTCTCTATCACTGACTCTAACGTCCATTCAATTGAACCCAAAGGAGGACTCCTTCGGAACGGATGCCAAACATCTGGTGACCACTTCTTCGACGCCGACGCACGAGAACGAGGATTTGGATGACCTGTACGTGAAGTATAAAAAACTTCAGCGACAATTGGAGTTCTTGGAAGTGCAGGAGGAATACATCAAGGACGAACAGAAGAACCTCAAGAAGGAGTACCTGCACGCGCAGGAGGAGGTGAAGCGCATCCAGAGCGTGCCCCTGGTCATCGGCCAGTTCCTCGAGGCGGTGGACGCGAACACAGGGATCGTGGGCTCGACCACGGGCTCCAACTATTACGTGCGAATCCTGAGCACAATCGATAGGGAACTCCTGAAGCCGTCCTCTTCGGTAGCTCTGCATAAACACAGCAATGCTTTGGTCGATGTCTTACCGCCCGAAGCGGACAGTAGTATAGCAATGCTTAGACCCGACGAGAAGCCAGACGTGACCTACGCTGACATCGGAGGTCTCGACATCCAGAAGCAAGAGATCAGAGAAGCAGTGGAACTGCCTTTGACTCACTTCGAGCTCTACAAACAGATAGGTATAGACCCGCCCAGAGGTGTCCTGATGTACGGCCCGCCCGGTTGTGGCAAAACAATGTTAGCCAAAGCGGTCGCACATCACACGACGGCGTCGTTCATACGAGTGGTCGGCTCTGAGTTCGTGCAGAAGTATTTGGGCGAAGGGCCCCGAATGGTGCGCGACGTGTTCAGGCTGGCCAGGGAGAACGCACCGGCAATCATATTCATCGATGAGATCGACGCCATCGCCACCAAGCGGTTCGACGCACAGACCGGCGCCGACCGAGAAGTGCAGAGAATTCTATTGGAACTACTGAACCAAATGGATGGCTTCGATCAGACGACTAATGTTAAGGTAGTTATGGCCACCAATAGGGCCGACACTTTGGATCCGGCACTACTCAGACCGGGAAGACTGGACCGAAAGATCGAGTTTCCAATGCCTGACAGACGACAGAAGCGATTGATTTTCTCAACCATTACCTCAGCGATGAATCTGAGCGATGAGGTCGACCTCGAGGACTACGTGGCCCGACCCGACCGCATATCCGGTGCCGACATCAATGCCATCGCTCAGGAGGCCGGTATGCACGCGGTCAGAGAGAACCGGTATGTGGTTCTGCCCAAGGACTTCGAAAAGGGATATAAAAATAACGTAAAGAAAGACGAATCCGAACACGAGTTCTATAAATAGACTTAAGTTTTGAATTCAATGTAAAAGTATTTAAAAGTTTTGTTCATTTAATTCAATACAAAATGAATGAGAAATCGATTTTTGATTTTATTATTTTTAAAACCAATAAAAATGTTTTGAGTATACGATCGGTATATGAAAATTGATTTGTTTATAGACTTGAACTCTTGGGCAGAGAGTGAGCGACGGATAGAGAGAATAATCTATTTATAGTGAAAATCATATAAAACTGCAATCGATTTGAGTTTTGTTTTGCTTTCATTGAAGACATTATTAAAAAAGTGTTTCATTTGAGCCAAACATTCATATAAATGAAGTTTAGCTCAAACTGTGAGAACAGAGAAGAGATCCGACAGAAGAAGAAAAACTGATAATATATTTATTGTTTCGTCGCAGAGATGACGCGCTGTGAGTGTGTGTGCAGTCTGTGCTGTCTGTGCACAGAGCACAGGAATGGTATGCCTTCTGGCAGTTGTCGACCATTACGCCAACATTTGCGAGGATTGGATGATTAGCTGAGAGCGACCTTCTCTGCCTCTCTCTCCCTGTGCTCTCTTTCCAAGCCTAACTGTGCTCTCTTACCGTACTGTGCTCTGTGTGCATACAGTCTATAGTGCACTAGTAGTCTAACACTACTACTGTATAGTATTCGAGTACTGTATTCACTATCCTATGTCTCCATTGCTATAACCATTGGTTTTACTGTTTTTCACAACAAATTCAATACTTCTCTGTCATATCAGTCACAGATAGTGTGGGTGAACGACAAGACCACAGCGTTCGGCCATTTTTTGGTCTGTTATCCAAACGTTAATTGTATTAATTGATAGCATAATCAGCCAAATCAGCTCAAGTGACGACAATGACGACTATCTGGCCATTGAATGCGTTTGTAATCGCTTTGATTCTCATTGTATTTCATTCGTCCGCTTCAGTCGACGCTTACGTTGAGGTCAGACACAACTCATTCATTCAATTCATTCATTCAATTGATTTGTTTTGAAATCAGTTTTTATTAATTTATTATTCATTTAAAATATACTAACGATTAGTATATAAACAAATATATTATTTACGATAGGATTGAGTGAAACACTCTTTTAAACTATACTTCATATCTGACTTCAATCGCTTTCATTGACTTTTGATAACATCTGATAAAACATAAGACAATTATAATTATAATAATTATCTAATCGTTTGAAGACTTATTCCCAAAAAAGCCATTCATTTCCTATTCTCTCAACACTTGCTATCAATTCCTGGTATTAGTCGTGCAGTCAATACAATCACAATTTTTTCGTTTGAATCAAAAAATATATCATTTGTTCTCATATTT
This sequence comes from Eueremaeus valkanovi, assembly GCA_034693305.1. Classification (NCBI taxonomy): domain Eukaryota; kingdom Metazoa; phylum Arthropoda; class Arachnida; order Sarcoptiformes; family Eremaeidae; genus Eueremaeus; species Eueremaeus valkanovi. The sequence continues at coordinate 10,573 of JAQIWA010000036.1, read as the reverse complement.
TGTTTTGTTTTGAATAGAATTGAGTTTGAAATTAGACACCAATCGAGTCAATCGTTTTGTTTGATTGATCAGAAAATGCAATATTTCTATAGATTTGTGGAAATGGACTGCAATTGTGTGGAGAAAATCAATAGAATATATGTTTAACTCTTCTATAAATAGTGAACACAAAACACAATTAAGATATGTTTGAATCGATTTTTATTCTCTCATCAAAATTGCATTCATTTATATTAGATCTGCAGTTAATCCACGCATCAGTTCCTATACGACTGCCGAAGAATATTCTTATTGTTTATATATATTAATAGTTTTGCCATTTTTTGGTCCATTTTATTGCTATTCTTCTATAATATTAGGGATTCTGTAATCAAATGAAGAATAATATTAATAGAATTGGAGTTTGAGTCACAATAACACTAAATGACTGTAATATTGGGCTTACAGTACATATGATATGATATGAAATGGCATTTCATTTCATTTGTGTTGAAAAGACATTTTCAATGAATTATTTTGAATCTAATGCTTATAAATATGTGAACCGCTATTACACAACATATTCGGCTCAAGTGTTGGACCCGTTCTGACTCATCGCTAGACATAAATCGATTCTCACATATATTTTTGTACATAAATGCCAAACCATTTATAGCACTGTTTATTCAGTTTTCAGTTTAGTTTAGGTTAGTTTTGGCCGACTTTTAATGGAGTAGTCTTTTGGTCCAAAAATGCCATCAGAGGTGCCGTTCGTTCGCATGATTTAAATGATTTAAATTTTGTTGTATTTCTATGAATCAGAATATATATGAAAATATTTTTTTTTCTTTACCTTCTCTGAGAAGAAAAATAGATTTTTTTATTTATGTTTTGAATTATTTAAGGCTATCGGCAAAGAATTTGATAGTTTTTTATTCAAATTCAATCTTAAGAATATTTGAATTTATTTTTGGTGTTATGTCTCAGATATGTGTCTATGAGTTAAGACCAGAATTTGGAGATGATTTGAATGATCAGTAATGTTAAAGTTGAGCATTAATTGCGATAAATTGTTAGCAATTTTCTTAATTTGTCTTTTTGTCAATACTTAGTTCACGAGAGAAACTCTTTTCCAATCTATTCAGAGATTGAGTCAGTCGTTGGGTTCAGTTGTTTACTTAACTCACTTTTTCTCTCATTTAATCGCTTTAATCGTTATTTTCATTCCTTCTTAAGAGACATTAAATTTAATACCGATTATAATATGTTATTCAAAAAACCGGATTTTCTATTATTTGACTTTCATATAAGACTTCAATAATAATAATAAGTTTTATTTGATTTGTATGTTTGCAAAAAAGAAGCGAAATTTTTCAAATCAGCTCTGAATAGATTTTGTAAACTTGTATTATAGCTGTATTATAGCTGTGATCGCGAATTGAAGCTGAATTCTAATGACTTTTTACACAATTCTGGTTTTGGATACAATTTTCTAACGCTTTTGAAAATAAGTTTCTGTGAAAACAGAATTGAATTGAAATGAAATAGAGATTCAATTAATTCAGTGAACGAATAGTTGAAATACTCTTTCTTTTTGTTTACAATTCATTGCATTTGGAAACGGAATGAAAGCCAGACTTTAATATCTCTATTATTTGTATCATTTCTTTCTTTGCTTTAATTATAAAGTCTTGAATATTAATTAATTTATGAGAATCTCTGTCTTTATCTCTGAAGACTGTCTTCACATTTGCCACAACAAAGAGATGAATGTCTGCTCTGAAGACGTGCTCTGAAAGCGATGTTCGGATCAGAAAAGAGAATCTTTTAATCAATTTAAGTGTTAATTCGGGACTGTTTCCAGTCATGTCATGTCATACAAGGTTTTAGGCCTTAATTAGTTTATAATTTATTTAAATTTTATGCACTTTACCAGTGCATGCATTGAATGCCTGTCCGCCCATAGACTCACTTCAATATGATTTACCTGTTCTTCACTAATGAAATATCGAACGGACTTTCCATTTGTGACATAGATTTTGAAATATTTGCTCTGAGCACAGCATCATTTAGAATAGATGCACCGGTAGTACATCGGTGTATAGCACTGGCTATTCTGCCAACTTATTGGAGCTCATGAATTGTTGTACTGAACTCTTATATTTTGATAAATGCTATCTTTCTTTATATACATTTGTCTGCATTCAGAATATTGTGTATAATATTGTGAATAGACTTATAAATAATATTTTTCTTTCCAATACAATCAGACAAATACTTAAAGTATTGAAACTCTTATTATTCTATATTTATTTAGTTTTCCAAATATTTATGTTCTGCTAAATCGGTATCAAATTTAGTAATGCTTTTAAATATATTTTTATTTCTGTGAGAATATAATAAATTTTATCAATCAATCAATTAATTATGATTTTCTTTATGAGAATAAAAGCTGTTTATACAGTAGTTTAGATGTGTATCAGATAAATGAGTTATTTATTAAATAGTTAGAAAGTGAGCCCAGAGGTGAATAAACTGTCAGTTCTTGTGCCAAAGTTCTGTTCTATTGATAAAAGAGCGCAAAAGTAAAAGAAAAGACTAACAGATAGTATGGAAAAGCGATTACAAAGAATTTTCATTCGCAAAAACGAACCGAAAATCAGGTCTATTATAGATTGTATGCAATATTCTCAGAGCTCTGGCACTGAATTCCGTAACTATTGATAAAATTACATAATATAGCGAACAGAATAATAGTAAGGAATACTCGTTGTTGTTGTGAGGATTCGCTTTCGTTGGTCTTATTCTAAACTTATTATTATTATTATTATCCTATCGGAGCCATTGTAGCAAAGATACCATTTTGGGAATACAATGCCTTTTTGTCTCAGATGTGATATTATTTTTGTCGCTCATAAATGTCAGTCACCGAACAACAGGACTTATATCTTATTTGCTATTTCTTAAGTCCAGAACAAAATTATTTGCAAATAACGAGAGAAAAAAATTTAAGTAAAAATTTCTGCTAAACTTCTCTATCGAATCCCTGGCTCTCTATATATACTATAAATTCTTTTTCAATAAATTTGATATACAGTACAATCGAAATGTATTTTCCTTTTTCTCTCTTTTTTTTATCTGATTTGTGAGAATTGAGTGAATTCAGCATTTCTTCAATAACTGTGAATATAAAACGGATTACATTATTATTATATAGTTTTGAGTTTCTATATATTTTTCTGTTCATTATTAGAGTATTATCTAATGCTTTGTCTCTGATTTCTTGGCCAATAATGTTGAGTTGACTTTTAAGAAGACATTCTTCTTCTTAATCACATCATATTTAAAGAGAGGAATGGATGGAATGAATGTGACTTTTTCGCTGCCATATTCTGTTAGATAGATTGCACATAAACTCTCCATAATCTCCATTATAGCAGATAAGGTGTGTATACTTATTGTGTAATATTATTGAATGTTTTCTTTTGCAAAATTTTGAAAACTTTACTAAAAAGGAGTCATTTCTGTGCGTATGAAAAGCTCTCAAAGATTTTACTTATCGTTGATCATTGGGTGGAAAACTGCCTGTGCTTTCAATGGATTAGGCTATCCATCGTTTCTGCCTCTCCTTTCTTCAGACCATTTTCCGGAACTTTTTTCCTTAAGTCAAACCTTTTCAACAGTCACTTCATTTCAATCAGAATTTCAGTTCACTTTCGATCTCATTATTGAACGCTATCTTCGCTTTTGTTTTGGTTTTTTGCAAATACTTATAATAAGGTTTGTCTGAATCAAAGCCTAATATTCTTATTGAAGACAATGTTAGTTCTGAGCACTCGAATAGACGATGATATGATGAGACCTAAAAGCCGTAGACTCTAAAAGCGATACATTTATAGCTGAGAACATACGACACAACCTTTTGCTGGATTTGTTGAAAATAATTCCGCTCTCCGGAGGAAACTCAAGATTAGATCAATAAAAGTTGGCTTTTATTCTCATTTCGTTTTAGCCGTAATTTTCTCGCTTTTTAACCATAGCTTCGGTATTCTGGAGTCAAACTCGAATAAAATGAGAGAAAACCCAATTTAAATGATATTTATTCACAAAAATTATATTTATTCTAATACTAACTCTTCGTTTCCATAGACAGAATTAAAATGAAAAAATATTATTGATTTATACATTACATGAATATAAAGATATGTCTAATAATACTAATAATAGTAATATAAAGCCTTAATTCATGAGACATATAATGCAATTCTGAAACTCATTTTTCTGCTTATTATTTCAATTTTCATCTTTAGTCTCAATCCAATTATTTTTTCTGCTCTTTACTGAATCCCCAAAAGTTTTTTCTTTTTCTTTCTTTTTTCAAATAATCGTTAGTTTTTTATATTTCTATTGTTTTATATCTGAGAAAAATGAAACTTTCCTTTCACTCACTCCGGGTTTGTTGAGAAAAATGAACATAAAATTCATTAAATACATCAATACATCGAATGAGAGTGTAATTCGAAAAAAGCTTCTCTTCTCTGATCATTGATGTCTTGTATTATTTATTTACAGTATATATAAAGAAAATAAAATAAAAAAATATATTTAATATATCTATCTATGGATTCAATTCGATTACATTTAATGCAATCCAAACAATAAGGAAAATACTTAATAAATAAAATTACTCCAAATGGCATATAATTCGCGTTTTGAGTCTAATTAAGTTTCCATAACTAAAAAAATTTAAAAATCGGAGAAAAATGGGAATAAAATATATAAATAAATGATATTTCAGTGAAGAAGAACAAAACAATTCGTTATTCTCTATGTGTTATAACTATAACGTGATGTCATTAATGGTTTGATAGCAAGTTGTAGGTAACCACAGGTGAGCAGAGGGCAGGTTCCAACCGAGACAGCTAGGTTATTACACTAACCCTTAAATTTCGAGATGAATTGGATATGAATGCTCGCTATCATTAGCCCGGTCAATTAGCCATGTTTGCATTTACAGGGTTGTACTCTTGCACACACAACTAACTAACTTTTGAGCACACAATGAGGTGACAGTCAAATGAGGGATGATTTTTAAAAATGGAAAAAATTCTAACATTTCAAAGGAGAAGTCTAAATGGTTACCCCCTTTAGATACACTCATTAGTAAGACCCCCTTGCTCATTGCGTTTGTCCATCCCTGAGGTAATGCAGTATTAGAGCTGATAACTAAAAAGCAATACAACATTACACAGAATACTCTTTTTTGCTTCATATCAGACGCTTATTATATTATATGCCTCTAATGTAAGCCATTTTCAAACTTTCATTTTTATATTAGGCATAACATCAGAGATGCCGACCGCACACAGAAATTGTCAGGTGTACTTAAAGGGCTTTGTTTGCTAGGATTCCACGTAGATATTTGATCAGGTAGAATTGGTTGGTCCTTAATAGTGCCAGATTGTTAAAGGGGGTTAAGGAGGAATAATAAGTATTATGGTATTAGAGACCTGTTCGGCATCCCTGTCGTAAAGTATTTTTTGTTAGAATAGAAAAACAAAACAAATTGGATTCAAAGATTGCCTAAACCTTTCTGTGCTGTCTATCTCTGTATACTCAGTGGAAATTCAGTTTTTTATTCGTTGCAAATATAGCAAAAAATCTCCAAATATTGGCGATTATTGTATTTTTCTATTTATTTATTTGTTATCATAGCTTTGCATACATCTTATGCATCACTTTTTTATTGGTCTTTTGTGTATTCATTTTATTACTTTAAACTCGTTTATCCATTCAATACACTTCAGATTTTATGCTCAATTTTCTCTTTGCTTACTCTCTTTTTTTTAACTAATGATCGGAAGAGCCATTAAACTCATCTAAAACTCTTTCAAAAATTCATTATTTATGCGATCACTGGTTTGACGGACAATATGACAATGAGTTATGAATTTAGTTTGGATTTTGGCTAACATTTAGTCAACTTATCGCTTGCAATAACCGACTTAACAGTTATTATTACGGCTTATATACTGCTATGATATGAACTAATATAATAAGAAGCGAACAGAATATAAGACAAAACTTGTGCTAACGGTTCGATTCCCCCCTCTTTGGAGATATAAAAACTGAAAGAATGATTGATTCAGTGAACGTGAAGGTAATATTGGTTACGTGATCAGTGCTCAGCACCAGCACCAGAGTTGGACCTTCTCTTTGCTCTCATTATTTCTACTTTTGTTATGTTATCTAAATTTTTTGACATCAGTTCGGATCATATATTATATGATATGATGTGTATATATATAAAAAGAAACTCAACTTTTTTCCTGGTATTTAATCAAATCTCTAATATAGTATTGAATTGTTTTCTATTTTCTAATATTATATCAAAGAATTCTATTGATATGCCATTAAATTCTGTTTAAATATCTTTTAAATATTAAAACAATAGATATTTTATTGTTTAAAATCATTTCAATTTATATAGTTCTCTACAGTGTATGTCAGATACAGTTTGTGTAAATATTTATTTTCATATATTGTTTTTCACTACTGTTCGACTCAGAACTAACACTACAAATAAAATTTAGAAAAAGGTGCCTGTATGCTTTTATTAATTATACAAGTATCTTATTGCCATTTCTATATGTTTCATCATATGCAACAATGATAGACTTGCAAGATTATTTTTATAGAATGATTGGCTGGAAATAAAGATTGGTTTTATTTTCTTGGTTTAATTAACTGTTATAATTAGAATTTTATATATTATTTAAACAATGAGCATGGTAAGCTTATAATATTTATCAACATATTTAACATGATTTGTGCTAAAATATATTCAGGGTTTTGTATGAACATTGACTGATATTTTTTCTTTATTCGCTGAGATATAATAGTTTTGAGACCAACTGTATATTCTATTCGTTATTTTTTTCTATTTTTCCGGTGAATCATATATTGAAGATATTTGCGTAAACAGAATAAACACAAACATAGAATTCAGAATTTATTATTGAAAATATATTATTTCTATACGACTTCAGAAAAACCCAGAAGAGTTGTTGAAAAAAGAAACACTTTTAATGAATAGACTCTATTTTATAAGTATTTTTTAGTTTAAAATTTTGTATTTTTATTGTTTGCTTTTATTTCTTTTTTAATCAAAAATGTTTTCTATATATAATTAATTGAATTTTTTGAACCGAAAAAATAAATAATGGCTTCAAATGGAGAGAAAAAGAAAAATTGTCAACGAATTGAATGTCTCATCACTTGGACAGACATTAATCTCTTATTTCTAGACTAATGGAGAAAATTAGAGCTGTATTCAGATTGTAAGCAATTAGTCCTGAGTTAACGAGAATCACAATATGATTAATGTTTAGATTATTTATAATTATATTTCGTTTCATTGTTTCAAAACATCATTTTTTGAAATTGTTCTCTGCATTCAAATATTCATATTATACACAATTATTGAATTTTTCAAGTAATCAAATGGTTTTGAACCATTGGGTGACAGAATTGTAAAATTGTTAATATTTTTGATTGATTTGTGAACAACTTCACGGCTGAACTCATTGGGAAGAATCAATTGTGTTATCTGAGACAGAAAGCGATCGAATGAGTCGTATATATCGTAAACTTAGTAACAGTTTATACATAAAAATACATTGAATTTATTCAGAAGAGGCAACCAAATGAATTCAATCCCAGTATGAGACCATTGAGTGTATAAATGAATGCCAAATACATTGGTTTTTATATATCTTCTCTAATATATTCTTGTAATTCATATTTATTTGTGTGTTATATGTTTTGTCTGCAAATGCAAAACATGTATTGAAGCAGAGCTACTGTAGCGCAACACAACTCAAAGATTTGTAAAATACATTATTTTTAATTAAATATTTATATTTACGTCATTCTGTTGTAATGAAAAATCTATTTGAAATGGTGTTCAATCAGACATAAAGTTTTCTATTCATAACCACAACAAGAAATGCCTCCAATTTATCAATTATTTTAATCAAAATACTGGCGATTCGTATAATTAATTATTGGGTAATACTGTTTATGTATAATATATTACTGCGGTATTCTATTCTGTTATATGGAAGAATGGCCTAGGTGCAAATTTGAAATATTATGTTTGAAAAATGTTTCTATTCTTTAAATATTCTTTTGACATATTCTTTAAACATATCTATCATTAATATTATTCTTATCGTTCGTATTCTCTTTGCATTCACTCCAATGTTATCACTATTTGAATGCAATTCTATTCATATATGACTACCAAAAGCAGACCTTCATATTCGAGGTATTCTGTAAACCAGAAGAACATTCATCGGATTATTGTCTACTCAGATGAGTTGCTTTTGGATATTATAGCAATTTTTTTTAATAGCAATTGAAGTTTTTGAAAGTGAAAGCAACTGAAGTGAATTGAACTGAAGGATCAAAGCGTTGAGCGTTAAGTCTTGTATGATTAATCAGAGCATAGCCTCTAAGAAAGTGGAGTTAAAGTATTAGAGATCAGTCTTGTTTGGCTGCTATTTTCGTCTGTAGATTGGGTTGAATCAAACGTTTTGCTAAATTGCCTCAAATCATGTTCTCTTCTCTCTATACTCTCTATACTTGTCTATACTGTGTGTTGGCATCGCTTAAAACTATAAATTTTCTTTAGGCTAACAATTAATTAGATTTATTTGCCGTTTGGACGCATTAAATGATGAATGAACTCAACGGCGAACTACCTCTGCATCCAATTGCAGTTCACATTCAATTTGCGAATCTCTCTAAAACTCTTCCGAATAGTTTTTGATCGATTTTTTCTGCTTTACTTTAAGCTTAATTAATAATTATACACTTCAGCCCTAAAGCTCTATTGCTTTACTCATACTTCAAATGAGTGTCATTTTAGGCTTTAATTGTTTTTAAGCTTAATTACAATTATATTAATATTATTTACATTTATATTGTGCTAATAGTCTCTAAATAACTATTATTTATATAACAATTGTTTAATTAAAATCTCGAATAACTTATCAAAAATTGTAATCAATTTAATTATAATTGCATTCCAGGCACTGGCGGCTAATATCGACACTGGACTCAGTCATTTCCAGCCTATGGTTGCCATACTGTGCGGACACGGAAAATATCACAATCAATACCTTGATGAGAATAAGAGATGGATTTCAGATCCCGATCCCAAAGCCATGTGCACTAAAGACAAACTCGAAATTCTAGAATATTGTCGAAAGGTTTGCACAATATTTATGATATCATATATAATACGAGTATTTCAGCGCTTTTTCTTCATTCATATAATCTTTTAATGTCTTTCCAAACGATTATTCAATAAATTCTAAATACTTTGGAATTAAGTTCTGTTCCAATGAAATAGTTTTTCCGTTTATTTAAACAATAATTTATAAAATTGTCAGAAATTATCGATTTATTCATCCTTTGTGTCTATATATTGTTAGGTAAGCCCCGATTCTAATAACATATAGATAGATAACTGTGCCCGCAATTGCAAGCCCTACTGACAAATGCAACATTTTTGCGGTCATTTTTGTGACATTCGTAACAATTGATACAAAAATAGTTGAAATAAAAATTTTAGAAATTTCTTAATAACATCTCTTAATATACTTTTCGCACAATTTTTATCCAAAACTTATCTACTTTTGCTTTGCATTAAGTGATTGATTTTAATGCAAAAATAGGGATAAAATGTATAAATGTTTTGCAATCGAGTTATTGGAAAAACCAATTATATAATTGGAAACTCAAGACATGATTTCAATTAAATAAAAAGACTGAATAGTATTATAAAACACAAGACGTTAGTAGACGTTAACATTAGAGCCCAAATAACTTACTCTAATCGAAAAGTTCTATTTGAGTCAGGGATGCGGAATGCTCCGCGGAAAAGTGCCCTGCTACAATAGGACTAGAATTGATCCTGGATATCTGTGTATCACAGTATATAATTTACAATCTGGTTCAATATGAGAAACATAGTGGGGAAGTGGGGTCGTGAGGGGGTTTGAACATGACTTGAATGTATATACTCTTCACTGGAAAGATAGTCCAAAACTGATGAACGTTTCCAAACATATATTTTATCATTTTTCGTGACCGCAATCGACCATTGATTCCAAAAATATTATTCACTTTCCGTTCTGTCCGGAACTGTCTTCTGATTTGAATTTTTTTTGTTAGAGATTATTCACTTCTCTTGGAATACATGAGAGAATATCCATTCGGTTCTGATTTAGAATCTGATACTAAGAAACTTCTCTAACCGTAAGGGTATTAACGATTAATAACTGTTCCACAGATTATGTAATTCTTCTCAATGCAAATAATAGTGAAAATTCCCCAACGAATCAAACAATACTAAACCAACGACTAATCGTTAGTTATAATAATCCGTTAGAATAATACACATTCAGTATATGCGACCCAACATTATTGATAGCAATCCAGTCATTCAGTATTGAAGACTAACTGTACTTTTCATTACTCTCCTCTCTCTCTCTCTCTCTCTCTCTCTCTCTCTCTCTCTCTCTCT
>JAQIWA010000035.1:0-67140 GCA_034693305.1 Eueremaeus valkanovi | reverse complement strand
GAGACAGAGAGAGAGAGAGAGAGAGAGAGAGAGAGAGAGAGAGAGAGAGAGAGAGCTTGTAGCTTGTGTTGGATTCTTACTCAACAATAGCTGATATACAGTAGACTAGAGTACAGAATATCTGTAGGAATACAGTAGTACTTGTTCTGCACTAATCGCAGACCAGAACTGTAAACGAGGATTCATTGATGCCTTCATATCATTCATATCACTCTATTTACTAATAGCTCACAAAAACGTTAATCTCCTTTCGTCTGTAAAGCATTCATTTGTGTTAAACGACCAAAAAATAGTCAAGAATTTGGATTAATCTTACGTTTTATCGCAAACTTTCTTCAAGTCTTCTTCGCACTAATACTCACTTTTCCATTCATTTGCTTTTGATGATTGAAAGTCAGCTCCAATAGTAAAGGTACTCTCACTTGAACTGGGTACAATTAGTACAATACCGAGATGTCTGTGTGCCATCAGCAGAGTGGCCACAACTTCTACATTTCATCTATTATTCTTCAATTAGTAATCGATTTTTACTCCAACCTTAACATCAGTTTTAGTTAATTAGGTTTTGATAGCAATTAAATTGTTAATCAAATTATCATTCATTTTGAGATTATTCTTATGAAACACTGAATCGCTTTATTAGATTTGAAGACTCAGCAGATGTTTATCGTTAATGCAATACAGCTTTGTATGTAATACACAGAAGAATCGTATAATCAATATATTTCTAAATATAGTATAAAATTAAAGATTTAATCCAATGAAGAAATATTAAAATTTACAAAAAAAAAGAGAGATTTAAGTATAAAATTGTTTAATATTCTGAAAGTGAAAGTTATTAAATATTAACCAGGCTTATATTGTTACTCCGCAACCTTTGAAGATTAATTATATTATATAATAAATAATTTATAAACAAATCTTCTTTCATGTAATTAAAGACTCGATTCGACTAAAAATTCTTAACAAAAGTTACATATTTTTGATATAATTACCAAAAGATTAGAACTCAGTCTTTCATAATCGAAAGGATCTTTCAATAAATTGAAAGACTGACCGCATATGGGATTAGGAGAGTGTAGAGCACAGTAACCATATATTGATACTGACGTCAAATCAAAAACAAAAATAAGGATCACTTCTTATTTTCTCTCATAATTACAGTGAGTCTCCATTTGGGAGTATTTTTGGCCAAGGACAATTTAGATGAAAGGGCAGCATAGATTGGTCAGTCAGGTTTGCGAGTATAGAATACTAACTGAATAATAAATGAAATGCTGTATTGCTGTAGCTCTGCATAAATTTGTGCAATTCTAGTGCTGAAGCCATCCTCTGTTTGAACGCTATTTGGATATTAGATCTAAACAAAAATGACTGCATTTAACGATATTACGAATGGTTTGAATATCTCTTTTAATTTATATAATTTATGACAAAACATATGATAGATATGTTGTCAGAAATATATTATATACAGTAATATATAATTAGATTTCACTTCAATTTCTTTTTTCAATTTAATTATAAAATGAAATTAACCCTCATTACAGACGCTAACTGTGCAGATGGAGAATATGATCGGCTGACGAGTGAGTCGAACAAAATATGAATAAAAATAATATAAATTTTTCTAAAATAATTCCAATACTAAAAGATCTCAATATCAGACATGAGTTATGAGCTCAAGAAAAACAAAATATTGATTTAAATGAGAAATGAATGACTGCCTCAGTAGTGATGGCAGAAAATATGAGCCAACAAACCAGAGATGACCAGACGGCCAGTTATAATCGCATATATTATTATTCCTTACCATAAGATGAGTTTTGACAGATATTATACAAAACCATTAGAAGTAAATAGAATGGTGCCTGGTCCATCCAGAACCTTTATCCAATCTAATTAATCTCAAGTATTATGCTATTAATTCTAATCATATTTTAGTTCTCTTTTCACTGATAAGAGTAATTTCAAAATTCAATTATTAATATATTTCAATAATAGACTGGAATCTATGGATTATTTTTAATATTTCATTCTTTTGGTGAACACTCTGTACAGTATTAGAAAACACATTAAATATTTAATCCAGTGATTGAAGTTCAAGACAATATCCAAGTCATATGGAAAGAACTAAATTAGAATGAGCCCAAGCCCATTGCACCAAGACCAAAAACCAAATCCTAAATATGGAATGCAATTAATTTGATAAAAATCTAAAGTGGGTACATTATTATCTAATTGAACAAAATTCCTTGATTAGATTAAAATATGGGATAATTACCTGATATTATTAAATACATTCTTTATAGAATTACACTGGTCAATATTTCTTCTAATTAACATTGTGGTCGATATATTGATATTAATTTTTATAATGATTTGATTGCTATTAGTATTGAAGAAGATATTAAAAAATAGATAAATTGTTAGAAACTGTATTATATATTCAGAACTAATTAGACTAATGTATAAACGCATTGATTATACTGTTTAAACAATGAGTGCATCACTTCATCCATTTCCCTGATGTCATCCACGAAAGCAAATGCTTTATAACGTCTGAATTGAAGAATTGATTCCAGATTTTGTAGACTATGTTTTCAAATCATCATAGCTTTTGATTGGTTGGGTCAGTGTAGAGATCCTATTCTTGTATAGAATTTTAAGTTAACCTAGCTCTTATATTTTAAATAAAATTTCGAGAAGAGCAGGGGTTCAGGGCCACATCTAATTTTGAAAACAAAATTGAAATGAGCATGCATGAAACTACAGGCCGTATAAGCCGTAAACTCCTAACATATTCATTCGCTTGTCTTCTGGCTGTTGTTTGAGCCGAAACTATAAAACAGAATTTAAACATAAATTTTGATAACTTTTTATTTATTGATAATTTATTTTTTATAATAATATATTATACAAACAGAAACAATATTGAGATTTAAATAATAAATTGTAATATAATCTACTAAACAAATCCCAATATAATACAGCAGATATTTATCAACAAATCTCTATTAAATTGATTATAATTCACAAATATATTAATAATTTATTCAAATTTCAATTATCATTAATAAGTTATTATTAGTCAATGATTTTGTTACCAAATTTGCTCTTCATTATAGTTAAGCTCATCCAAGCTTTAAATCAATAATATTCAATAAATGAGATAATTTATACTTAAAATCCGAACTAATAATAGATATAATAATTGAAACACTTGTGTAGAATACAGAATAAGTGATATTATTTTTAGCAATCATTACAATTAAAGCTTTTGTTTAATTGAAAAAATTCTGAAATAATAGTCGCAATAAATATTCGCTTTCACAGAATCGCAATGTTTGAACTGAGTCGTGACAACAAGTAATTATCGGTAATAATAATAATATTTTAAATATCATCACAATATAGCCTTTCATAATAAGTAGATCAAGGCTTTCGCCGATATATTATAATTATATAATATTAATAATGACTTTAAGTTTTAATTATATTAATAGTGTTTATAGCAATCAATATCTTATATTTTTACTAAATTTTAATCATTATCTTATATAAAGTTAGATTTTTTAACTGTTCAATACTAAATAGTATAATTATGTGCATGCTCCTTTTTCTTAATACACAAGACCAGTTGAGCCCAGAATAGAGCTCACAATTAAAGTCTTTTCATTCATTTTAGTCTTTGATATTCATTAAACACAGAAAAGCATTCATTAATTCAGTAATAATTAAATTCATTTATTAATACAATGTTTCCGACAAAGAGAGAGAAAAAAGTTTTTCATTTATTACATTAAATGTATTTAAATAATCAATTAATTATTTATAGATATTTGAGAAATGTCATCTTCACACAAAGCATCGCAGCCCCAACTTATACGACAATCGTGTGAAGAATCCTTTCTCTATTTGTTTGGTTTAAACTTTTAATCTAATTATTCATTTTCAATACAATCGATAATTAATTTTTTCAATACAATCAATAATTAATTTTTTGTCTTTTGTTTCTGTATTAATCGATATTTTCCTTAAGTTTAAGTGAAAATAATATAAAAGTGATTTTTGTTTAAGAATTTTGTTGTTTAATAGATTTGTTGGTGAAGTTAAACGCCATATGAAAGACATTTATGTGGAGATTCATTAGTGTAAATAAATTCAAATATTATTTCTTATTACACATAAAACAGTTAACTATTTTTTTGTAATATATATATAAACTTTATTCTCGATAATTGAAGAGAAAATGTTTTCCAAATTAGATTTTTCCGAATATGAGGTTCACTTTTGTATAGTTTTTGATTTAATTAACAATTTCTAGAATTTCTAGCCATTACTCGCCTAAAAGTTCTATTCGACTGAATCTAATTAATATAAATTTTCAGTCGAGTCTCCCGGATATAGAAATTAATTTGAAATCTGTTCTCAATATTAATAATGAGCGGCTATTATAATAAGTATTTTTTTATTTTCAATTAAAATAATGTTTGAATTTAGAGAAAAGTATTTCAGATGACTTGTATAGCAACGAAAGTCAATCTAAAATCTATAAAATGTTTTGAAAGAATGAATTCAATGAAGTAATGAAAGAATTAAATGTAAAACAGATTTGATGTTGTCTTAGCAGCAAATTATACTTAAAAGAAATTCAGTCATAATTAAGATATGTTTCAAAATATAAGTACAGTTTTGTTCCAAAAGTTGTGCGAATTTTAATATAAAATCAATCATTCAGTTGAAGTGATTCAAACGCCAAATGTTTTACCGAAAAACGTTTTGATTAAATTAAAAGCTAAAGTGAAAGTACTGTAAATTATTCTGGGCTTTAAATTTTAAAATTCTGGCATAATTTTCATTAATAATAGCAATATATTGTAAATAACTGGGAATAATGCAAAGCAAAAATAAATTTGAAGCAATCATTAATCAAAAATTTTATGAACATTTTTGAGAAGCCTTTCATTTTCTAAATTAACAGAATTTATGCAATTTTATACATTTCACCGGTTCTGGACTTAAAGTGAAGACCAATTCATAGTTTGGCTGATTGTAAGCCAAATCAATCAATAAATATATTTGAAACACACGTTAAACGACATATTATACTAATCACTGAACTTACAGCAAATATTAGTTTAAATGATTAATTAGTTTTTAATAATTGATTTAATTATCGTTTAGAAATTGTGTCGACACTTGTATTCACAAAGAAAACTATGAAATCTTTAATATTCAAAACCAAATAACGTTTACAATAATATTAGAAGTCTTATGAAAAGCAAATTCTCTGTTTCTGAAGCAATATTTGATTTTCATTTAATTACTAATTATTGATAAGCAATAAAATGAATGCAATAAAAGATTTCGCAAATATATTATTAATACTGAATATAAAAGTCAATCAATTGAATCGATTTACTCAACTATAATAAGTTAATAGCGTTCGCAAAGATTTCTATTCGGTTTCGAAATGTATAACATTTGTCTCAATTAACCAATTGATTGGTAATAAAGAGCTTAAGGCCTACAGAAGACAAACTCGTTATAATGATTCCATCGGTTCTCTTCTGAATCGATTCCTGGCTTAAGTGGTTCACCCGTTCCACATGAAGTACCCGAACCACAAGAGGCGACGCATCGAAAGCCTGATTCTTGTAGGCTATCGAAGGCTGATTCCAGGGACAGGTGCTTTAGGAAGTATCTGGCTGTGTATCTGTCGTCCACTCCATGATCCGGATCGCGCGATTCGTTTAGGTTTTCGCCGAACACTTCCCGACATAACAATACTTTGCCGGACACTAGTATTCGGGTCAATTTGCGGAACTTGACGTCCGCGAGACCGTCGCGTCCAAACGCGAATGAGCCCCTATAGCCTACGGTTATGTAACCATTAGCGCCATAACCGGGCGATACTGGCGGTGGAGTTTGGGTCGTAGAGAATGGGGTCAGAGATAGCCTTTTGTTTGACGTCAACTGCGAGACCATATCTAAGAGCTTATAATATTCGGCTTCGGTTCGCAATCTTTCGCGTTCGGGAAATATTTCGGGTAATGTTATCCTTCTGTTCCTCAAGTAGTCTAATATGAAGCGGAATAGCTGTCCATCTCTGTCGATGAAGTAACGGCCCTATAGTGCAGATATTAAATATGCAATCAGTCTTAGTTGGACAGAGATAACAGTGCGGTCAACACAAACACATCGGTTCACGTGTTTGATTTTTCACTACAGCCCTAATGTTCAAAGGCATCAAATGGCCAGAGAAGTGAAAATGTGTTAAACAGTCGAATAGAGAATCGAAAATAAGTTACATTTATAGCAACAAAATACCAAACATTAGTAAAAATATTCTTTGTATCGCAATTCCACTCTTACTCTCTGTAATGATGTGTTGAATATTTAATGTATGCTTCAGTTATACCGTTTGTTTGGATTTATTATTCAATCTATACTCCGCTAACTCTAATCTATGCTCACATTATATCATAGTCTGATGTGATATAAAGCAAATATTATTTTGTTTGTAAACACTTTTCTATAGACACACACATTGAATGATTCTGATTAATCGATTGGCAAAAAATATTCCATTAAACCCATAATAAATGTATATCAAAAGCAATTATTAGTGACTTATTATCTAAAACTAATCGCTAATGTAATCCGAGTTCTCTGAATGCAATTCATTAAACGAAAGCATAAGTAATATCTTCTTCTTTGAACACAATTTTTTTGCCTTAATATCAAGTCTAGTATTATTCAAATTTGTAGTTAATTTGAATAAAGCTTTCGAAACATTTTTACATTATATAAGAAGATTATGGATTTTTCTCTATATTCTGCCTAATTATGCACTCGTAATGTCTATGGGTTTTAAAATACTTTGACTCATATTCACATAAACTCTTTATTTAAGATCAATATTTTTAAAGAATATTCTCTAAAGTGAATAAACCCGTGTTTTCAAACATTTTTCAAAGCATTAAGTAAGAAGACACTAAAAGATTTGCCGAGAATTCTGTTTCTATACTTAACTCTTGGATTCAACGAATTCTTTATCAAAAAGTAATTTCAAAACTCTTATTCTTAATTCGTTTTCAATTTTTTTGT
The DNA here is from genome assembly GCA_034693305.1 of Eueremaeus valkanovi. NCBI lineage: Eukaryota > Metazoa > Arthropoda > Arachnida > Sarcoptiformes > Eremaeidae > Eueremaeus > Eueremaeus valkanovi. Next base: position 60,027 of record JAQIWA010000035.1, on the reverse strand, counting down.
TGAGAGAGAAAATACTCGAAATTCTTATCGGAATTTCTGAAACTTTTCCTGAATTCATATTAGATTTTTCCATATTCTTCATCAGATATACTGTAATAAACAGATTCTTAATAAATATGTTTGAAATTTATTCGATTAAATAGATTGAGAGAGTATTTGAACGAAATTAATTAAATGACATACAATCAGAAGGCGTTAATTTCATTGAGTGTCTGCCGGAGTATTGTTGAAGTATTTGTGCGAAAAAGCAATAGAATAAAAGTGTCGACAAAATGGACTAATGTTTGATCACATCTGTGATCTTCTATATCGTTCTTCAGGTCACGAACAGAATCGATAAAAATAAGAATAACGCAAATCGTATAACAATTCAGAGCTATTCTGGATATGATTGCAGACAAGAATACGGCTTAATATATAATGAATGCCTCAATTATGTGAGTCTTTGTAACGAAACTCAATACAAAGGACTGAAAACTAATCTTCTTTTATGATTATCCATACATTCATACATTCTTTTATATTATATCTTATCGTAATTTAAATGAAAATTTCAATAATAGTCAACATTTTATTTCTCTCTTCTATTCTTATATTGAATTTGAATAAATCTAAATATTACTGAATCTAAATATTTGTTTCTTATTTTAATCACATATTTATTGAAAATATTTTTACTGTTTTTATTATTTTCTTTTTCGGGGATGACTTTGTAAAATCTGAATATAAATAAGAGCAGGGTAACTTTATTTCACTTACGCTAGTTTCACATCAATGAACACAAATTCAATTTACGATAAACTTATTTCGTGAACGAATGTAGAAATAAATTCATATATTTCTTACTTTTATCCCAAATAATGGCTAATATTCTGTTGAGATCTTTCAATAGCTATGAACTTAATTATGTGTAAAACTTTTAGACCAAACTCAGTTACGCTGGATATATATAAACCTGAGCTCTTCAAGAATGAAATGAATAAATTCTTTTGCGAAAGAGATAATAAACATTACATTTATAATAATTGCATATTTAATGCCTGCGCTATAATATATATTTGTATTAATATTAGAAACACTTTTTATTATATGAATATTTTTTCCTCCGAATGATATATGAATGGAGTTTAACATTAGATAAATCTCGTGAATAACAGTCTGGCATTTGTATCCAGATCACATTACTCAGTGGATTTGTAGGCAAAGGATTAAACAAGGTCATCACGGCTTTACACGTCAGCGTCATGTGCGTCACCGAAGCAGACCTTCGATTAAAAATACTTTTGCACCAGGCTCACTTTCACTAACAAAGCCTAGTAGTGGTTCTGACACAGGCCTGACCTGACCTGTGTGCATCGCATATTCTGATGGATCAATGCACGGGCCTGTCTGTACATTTGGCCACCAATGCTGACCATAGGATGTTATAAAATGCTATAAGTGTTTAGTGAATGCATACCTGGGAGTCCTGAGCGACGGCCTGTTTGCCAGTGAACATCTCGCCTATGAGTGAGTTCGGCTCACTTACGAGTGTGGATAAAGAGGTCGTGTAGTGAACGCCTCCGACGTTTATGTCGACGATTGCCGGAAAGTTAGGCATAATTGAAGACCAAATGATAGACTTATTTGCGAACAATTCTGTTGACAATTATTGGCTAAACTTTATTTGCATTACGGATCCAATTAATTGGTAACTCTTAGACGAGAGCTCAGATATTTGGCCAGTAATGTAATCCTTTAATGGTTGAGTGCAAAAGATTACAATTTGTGAATTTGAAACAATTATTTGTGTAGACGATGGGTGACAAGGAATGGCTGTGAAGTTGATTAAGCCATCGATACCACAGTTTAAATGAACATTAGTTTATCAGATGTTTGGATGTGGTGTAAGAGAAGTGGCACAAGTATTGCCTTAAACGCATACATCTATTGGTTTGGCTCCAAAAACATAACTTTTCACTTGTATAAGGGCTAGTGTTAAGGACACCCTTTCCCTCATGTTTAACGATACAACGCTTATACAAAGAACAATCTCTTCTTCAGTCTATTACCTGTTATTCGAAGGAATCACTTGAAAGCGAAGAACGAATGAGAAAATTAGAGAATATCTCTCAAGCCTTGACTCATGCGCTCACTCTTTGCTATCGATTTTTTGATACTGATCTTCAATCGATATACCTCTCGATCCAATAGATTCGAGTCAAACCATCTTCCGGTTAAATGAGTTACTCTTTTATTGATCTAATTCTTCGGTCAACTCTCACATCATATCAATTCTTAAGCAAAATATTTGGATATTTATTAATGAACAGAAAAATTGGCGATAAAAGTAATACAGCACCAAAAAAATATGAGTCTAGGTAATTATAGAACTATTGATAATTTGGTCACCTTGCTCATTCGCGGAAACTTATTTTAAGTCATTCAGATGATCAGAAAAATATAATATGTTTTCAAAATATAATACAGAATTAGCCGAATCCAGATTTACTATAGTCAGGGTATCTTTCTTAGCCTGCAAATAAAACAGAACAGAATATTCTGGTCTGAAATGACTGATCAGAATGTATTGAAATCTCGACCAAAGATTCAATATTTATATGAAATCGACTTTTAATGTATCGACAATTAATCTGCTTTTACACAAATAGAGGTTCAGGACTAACAATAATTGCAATACAGGTGCAGTATTGATCCAATTGATCCAATCAGAGTTTACTACACTAACCAACTCATATGGGCTAACCTCAGCTTTTTTACATGAGTCTACGGATTTGATCCAAATTACAAAAGAAGTGGTCCATTGCACTCAAATGTAAATGAAGTCAACTCTTTCCTCAGAACTCAGAACTGATGGAACTGTTCATAAGTGTTGACCCTGGACACTGCAGTGGCACATAATCTTTAAACAGAATAAAAATAATTCTTTATTATGTTAAACGTTAATAAGTGTCTCAATCGGGTCATACAGAGACGAGTTTCTTATCGGAAATTTTAACCCGATTGGGCACAGTTTCCTTTATAATTTCGAGAGGTGACCATGTCTTAAATTTGAGCCATGTCCTTTCTGGTGCGAATTCTGTGTTCTCGTTCTCTAATAAAATCAAAGTTTTCATTTTCAATGCCTCTAATAATTGAGTATTGGCTTCAGGGATACGGAACAGAGTATATAACAGATTAACATATAATATGCACCGCAGAGGAAGCAGCAAGGTTTAAAGTCACCCAGACACGTGGCCTGAGAATCTTCTTCAAAATCGAATGAGTTTTTCCTTATACCAGAGCCCCGATGGATGTGTGCCCAGAGTCAGCTCAATTGTGATACAAAAGCTCAAAATTGTTTGCATAGAATAATTGAATGGTTTGTACACTTCATCCATGAATTAACCAAAACTATTGAACAACTCATGTATTTCTGATTTTCTATGGCATTCACTGATTAAAAAACCAAAATATTTTCCAAAATAATTGGCGTTTAATGTAATCGAAAGGAATGAATGGAAACAATGGATGAGAAAAATAATGGAAAAAATGAAAACAAAATATTCGCAAACCTTTGTAAAACTCATTAACCTATAGACTCGTTGACTCATTAATTCTCTATTCATTTCGTTCACAAAGTATTTTCAATTAATTTAATGTCAATTAAAAGCTTTCAATAAATTAAAAACTTTTTTATTATTGAGAATACATTCAAAAAATTAATTGCTTTTAATAATTGACACCTTTTCTGGTCTAAACATAATTCTGAGACAAAAATAAAGTAAAAATATATAATATTTATATAAAAATAAATTTATATATAAACTAATGGAAACCGAATTGTATTCAGGTTTTGGTCACATTTTGTTTGTTAACGAAAACATTAAAAGTTTTTCTCCAATTCTTTAAACTAATGATAATATTTTCAAACAAAATAGTCGTCTCTTTCATAAACTCTTTGTTTTGAATACTTTTATAGGAAGTACTTAAAGCAGTTCTGATGTCTGCCATTGACTCCAATTTGTGTCCCTTTTGTAGATACAAACCAATGGATATACCGATGAAAACGATGAGCAAAACGAATGAAACGCTTAATAGAAATCGCATTAAAAATAATATCCAATAAACCAATGCTTTGCCCAAAGAATTCGCTTCACTCTTATGGCCACCGGATCTGGTATTGGAATCGCTGTCTTCCGTCTCATTCAGGCCATTGTCCTGATTGCTGTCCACCTCGTGCTGTGCCTTTCGGGCAGCACTTCTTCGGGCGTTCTTTGCTTTCTTCTTCTGCTTATCTTTTCTGTTCTTTTCCTCTAATTGTCTCTCAATTTCTAACTTTTGTTTCAGTTTTTCCTCTTTTAGTCTCATTTCTGATTCGATCCGCAGTTTCTCTGATTTCATAAATTTAATGCAATTAATAGCACAGGACTGACACTGTCGGCCATCAGCGCAATCGCCCGCATATTTGGCCAAAGTCTGGTCCAAAGGGTTGTCCTTCAGGTCCAACCACTTTAGTTTAGCCAATTGGCCGAAACTGATGGGCAGTTTCTTCAATTGGTTGCCGTAGAGATCCAAACGAACCAATTTGTTGAGATTGCCGAAAGAGTCGGGCAAATGTGTCAAATGGTTCTTGCTCAGGTCCAGCTCTACTATATGCGTCAGTGCAGTGAACGAGGCCTTCAATCAAAACAGTTAACAATCGGTTAACAAGTGTTCACTCAATAGGTTTGCAATCAATATGTTTCGCATCAATCGACTCAAACTCACCGGCAGTTCAGTCAACGAATTGTTAGACAAATCTATTTTCCTGGCCTTCGGGTTCCGACTGAGCTCTTCCACCGGCGCCTCATTCAGCGACAACAGAGACAAATCCCAATCACTTCCATCGAGAGTGTAGTCATGTTTACGTAGTTTAGACATAATTCACATATATTTCAGATATGATTTGATTCAATAAAAGCTCTAATAATGCTATGATTTGTATATAAACTGAAAATCGACTAAAAAATGAATAAAATATTTAAAAATCAATTAATTGAATGTTTGGCTGATTTTGTGTGAAAATAGTTGAACATTGAGTGTAATAGTGTTGACGTAGACCTCAACCAAACATATGATAAGAATAAGTGCTTTCAATGTTTTCAATGCTGTTATACAGACATCCAATTGAATGCTAACTTAGGTTCAGATCTATTGGCGCTAAAAGTCTTTTTTATTGACAAAATTGAAGACAATTTGAATACAAATACAAATCATATTTAAATAATATTTTCCCGAATTAAGCAAATAATGAGAACTAAAGGCAATCATTATTTCTAAGACTAATGACATTCAAAAGCCATTGTCTATTAAGAGGCGAAGAGTTTGTGAGAACCGCACGTCTGAGTCGATCGCATGTCTTCATCAGAACATTGGTCTTAAATTGCGGCACATTTTTGGCCAAACGTTTTCGTTCCGAACAATACTTATCCATAATTCTGTCCAAAACTTTCATCTCTTCTTTCAAATCATTTTTCCTGTCTTTCAATTCACAGTTCATTTGTTTTCGCTTTTCATTCGTTATAATAGACTCACAAATGGAGTCGTTGTTCGACTTTGAACTGCTTTCCGCGCAGTTATCCTTCGACTCAACCTTTTGGGCCAATTGTCGGTCTATTTGATCGGATGACCCGAATATACACTGATTAACCATCACTTCATTGGAAGCGTTCATATGAAGCAAGTCTTGCACCCAATCAAGGCTTCTATGGTTTGAATTCATTTGCGGATCCAATCGATTGGAAGTCGAGTTCAAACGATTCGCACAATTATTTCGGTTCTGTTTTCCTTTCATTTCATTATACTCTCTGTTTTCATCGTCCGATCCATTCCTTCCAAAGCTTTTCCCAATAGTTGTCGGCTTTGGAGCAAAAGAGGCACTCATTTGGTCAGTCGATTGGGCACTCGAATGGGCACACGTATGCTGTCTATGCTTTGAATGCTGTCCATAGACCTGACCAGAAGTGGCGACATTCCCGAAGAGGCCATAATTGGGTGTAATTCTCGATCTTTTAGTTAAAACTATTTTAGACTTAATTTGAGTATTCATTGAACTCGTATTCAATAGACTTCTATTCGCTCTGTATTTCGACGTATTATCCGAACCATTGAATCGATTCTTATTTCTCTGTTTAAGCAAATCATTCGTAGATTTGTTTCTGATCTTTGGCTTCATTTCAATTCAAATCGAAATAATTATTAAATTAATAAAAACTTTTTTAATCGCAAAACAATTGAAATCAAAAGGAAAAACAGATTATTATTATTGCGCACAAAACCAAATCGAATACAATATAAATGAATTCAAATTCAATTCAATTTAACTTAAGCTCATTTTTAATATTTCGTATTTTTAAAGAAAATTTTATTTAATCGTAGTTTAGATGCAATTCAAGTATAAAAAGTTTAATATTCTTATAGTTCTGACAACAGATGTCGTGAGTGAGCACTCGTTTCCTCCACTTTATTAATACTTGTTTTGCGGACAAAATATTTATCCAATGGTTAGACTCTCTTATGGTTAGACTGAATGAAAAATATCATTGAATAGTAAAAAGTTTTTCCTGATATTACTTATCCGAACGTAGTATTCAATTAATTCTTAGTATTTTTAATATCGATTATATATTTTGTTCATTTCTAACACAACTGAACACATGATTAAATTTTTTTTTACTTTCCATTGAAATATCTAATCAATAGTATAAATGAAAAATAAGTTTTTTATTTCCTTAATATGAAAATAAAAATTAATTTTCTTTAATATCATTAGAAGAATGTTTAGAAAGAAATAGTAAATAATATTTAAATTATATTTTAATGGTTTGATTGGCTTTTAATTGTAATATAATTTTATTAAACAGAAGACAAATGTTATTCAGATTCTGTGCCGACAGTCAGATCGTAAACCTCTTGAGAACAGAACGAAAAATATTGTTTTAATGATTGTTAGATATAATTAAATATTGGTTTGTATTCATTAAAGACATCAATCAATAGATTATAATTCAAATTAAAGCCAAAACTGATTCATCATAAAAGACAAAAACTAATGAATGACTTAATAAATGCGATAATATTTTGTTATTTATTAAGAAAAATAAAATTCTTATGAGATTCCGAACCGTAGTTCAAGTCATTTGAGTGATTGTGCGCTAAATTGTATATTATATGAAATAATTAATAACTATTCATATTATATCACAATTTATAAAATACTCAATACTTTGATATAAACGCGTTTTAGTTCTTATATTTATTTTCTCGTCTTTTGGCTTATATTTCATTAGAACTAAAGTTAGAGGAAATACAGTTCTTTAAGGGCGGAAAAGCGCTTAAGACTTAAGAATATACAGTATGTGTGGAAACAAAGTTAAGAACTTATGAGAGAATAGAGTATTTCAATAAGCAATGCATAGAATAGTGAGAATTGAGACAAACGTGTAATTACGGGAATCGCTACAAATGGTAGGAATGGGGCCCCAAATGAGCTCAAACACACACATTAGTTAGTGTACTGTAAGGTATATATTGTACTGTAAACTGTGATCTTCTGTACAGTACCTGAATTTGATACAAGAGATACAGAAATGGCATGACTTTACGCTTAACGCAAACTACTGTTAAATCTAATGGAGAACATAATACAATATAAGTCCTATTTTACAGGCCATAAGTCAAGTCAACTGCGCTTTAACTGAACCCAAACTAAAATAAAACTTAATAATAGTTCTTAAGTTACAAACTGAGGAACTGCTACAGTAAGTCATTGGGAGAGAGAGTGAAACCAATTCAGAGCTTATTTGAACTGAAAAAGCATTTCAAACATATTTTTAAACTTCGATATCAGTTAAGTCAAGTCAATAGCGAATAATATGCGCACGAATTGTGCATATATTACGAATCCGTTTCATTCGCTTTTCTGAATCAACTTTCTCTTTACAAGTCCTCAAAAATTCTTTGGACACAAAGACATTCTTGAATAGTATAACCGCTTATACCAGAAGTTATATCACAAATATTTTTTATACGTTTGCTTGCATTGAAAGTTCGTAAAAAATTGGGGGAATTTTCGTTAACAACAGAATATAAAATGCATAGCTATGCTAACTGGGTATAAGGTATTGCAGGTAAAATAAGATAAGCCTAAGTCCAACTGTCTTGAGCCTCGTAAGCAGAGTCCAGGTGCTGTCAACAATGACCTTCATATGAAAATTGTATGAAAGCCCTAATACTGTTACAACAGTTGAGCACTGACTCAGCTGTCGATCCAATAAAACATTTGATTCAGTCGTACAACTGTTATGAAGGTCTGTCAGGTAGTCCTCGTCATCTGTTGTGAACCACCTGTCCCACAATCATTTAAATATACTACATATGAATCTAACCGTCCTTTCCTTTCCCTCTTCCTCTTTCACAATGATCTCAATATTAGTTTTCATTCTTCGCATTCACCGGAAGTTTCTTTTGAAAGAAGAAAAAGAGAGGAAAACAACAAAGAGTTCTATTTTTTTCATTCATAAAAAATATTTGAGAATATTTGAGAACCACTTTTAGACTCATTGGTCTCATAGTGAACAAGTAGTACAGTAACTGCCGAACACAGAGTTAGTATTTTGCCGAACAAGTGAGCCTGAGCTGAGAGGCTGCCAAAGGCTCTTGTGTTGAATGAGTGCCTCATTTGAGAGAATAATTCAAATATTTGTGGAACCGGTCATCGATAGGATTATTACTAAGTGACGAGTCATATGGTGTAGTAATGGTGCAGTACTCGGAATACGATTGTCGAGTACTCGGAATTAGTCTATAATTAACTTAAATTCTGTTCACAACAGGAAATAGACTGACAATGGACTCAAAAATATTTAAATCTGCGCTAAAATATTGGATCAAAAAATGTTTTATTGGATGAGAAAAGAATTTGAAAATCGGATCCAATATTAGGGCGAATCGAGAGTAGACTAAAGAGGATATAGTAATGAATTGAATTTATTTTCTCATTTTCTTATTGTCTATCAATCAGTATTAAACAAATAAGAACTGTAGACAACATTAAACAGCATTTGTATAACAAGTGAACCGATAAGAATGAGAGCACAGGGAGAGAGAGGGAGAGAGAGAGCAGACTAGAGGATAGTCAACAGAATAGCTGCAGCTCTTAGTGAACAGATCTTACACCCAATGCCGCTCTTAATAATGGCATTTGACTAAACTTATGCTCAACTTTTGCAGATCGGGATCAATAAATAATGGCACCTCTGCTCTGCTCTCCTCTCCCTCTCCTGGTTTGGCGCTTCTATCCTCTATATGAACCTGTGCTCAATACAGCGCACATATGATGACGAGTGATGCCGACCAACAACTGCTAACTATTACTGCTTACGAGTTAGAGAGGAATGCGAGCCATACTTATGGGCTCTGAGTTGCTCTGAAGCCTAATCTACTAACACTCGAACAATGTTCCTGAACACTGTCTGCACTGTTCCTACGTGTCTGTGCCGTCTCTGTACGCCTTTCCTGATTCTACCTTTAATTCTGGGCATCAAAGCCTGCAATTGTCTGCCAATCAATGGATGCGCTCTTAAGCACAACTGCCTTAAAAAACATAGACTGAACTCAACTGACATTTAAAAAAGGGTTTGACTCAAGTCTGGCGCAGATTGACTGCTCTTCTGCTGTGTTTTGCGCTTCAAATGAGTGAATCATTCAGTAGTGTTCGTACCGATCGATCCGATGCCATACCAGACCAGTTGTAAGTCTGGAAACCTGAGAGCGAATGAACACTGACTGTCAGTCTCACTGCGAACTCGTTTCTATGGATACGTCAGACTGTCTGCGAAAATGGATTCAAAGATAGCATTGATTTGAATAGCATTTGAATAGTATTGCAAGCAATGCATACAATCCATACATTGCATACATTGCGCACAATTAAGACACTCAAAGAAGTTCAGACTAAACATCAAATTAGAGTCAAGAAAATGAATGCAAGCGCTGCTAAACGGGCCAGACGTGTGATGACTGCACCAGTTGTTCGCTCTATCAGATCGTTTAATCGTCTGATTCCTAATTAATTTTTGTCAATCCTATTGCTGGCCATTAATCCACACTATGCTGTCTGACTGTCTGTCTGTCTTTAGGCTCACTAAACAAACAACTATTGCATACAATGTTTGAATCATTTTTTCATTTGGAAACTCTTTTTTTACTCTAAAAAAGTCTAAAATCTGTTTTTCAATGTCAGCCAGTTTTCAATGAAATGTCTGGCTATTGCTCTTTGCGGTGAAAAATAGAGAAAAGGATTACGAATTCTGAATTATTTTTAGTAGTTGTGCACAGAATTCAATACTTTTTTCACTTTGAAGGCCAAACACTCCACACAAGTCTGTAAATCAAAGCCGAAAAACAAGTATTGCTATAAAAATATTATGAGTACTCGTATGGGAGTAGAGCTCGAGAAGTGCTTCTCTCGTTCGAGACCTGTCGAGACTTAAATGAGTTTCCAAACTATAATAGAGGTGTCCATTTCTGGGCTAAGATTGTTGCTGATCCCGGCTCCTTTTTAATTGTTGATCAGTATTAAAATTTTAAATCAGCCAATCAGAGCGTGATTTTAATTCTATTGAGTGATTCAACAATTAAAAAGCAGTGGCGCTCAGCAACAATCTTAGCCCAGAAATGAATACCCATATAAAGGGTATTCATAAAGTCCTGTGCCTTTGTTGCGGCGCACCGCAGCTTTTTAGAGCCCTGATTGGCTGATTTAAAATTTTTTAATTAACTTTTTTTTACTTAGCGCCGCAACATAGGGACAGAACTTTATAAATACCCTTTATATGTTGTAATATAACATTTTATTGAAATTTTTAATAAAAAAGAATTATTCTAATTATTAGACTTATTGACCCACATATAATTTTACGCAAAATTCATTGATTCAATCGATTACTTTTTAATTAGTGAGCTGGCTATTTATTCATACATATTATCAATACATAGGTGTATATTGAAAGCACTTAAAATATTCATTATAGCCTAAAAAGGAAGAGTATCTGGCTAACCTGCAAGTTACTCACCTTGGTTAGGAAAATACGCTAATTACATCTAGCAAATTGAGCAAGCAATCTAAAGTTGTTCACTTTAATACCGATTTTCTACTTCTCTTTGAATCCCCTTAATTTAAGGACATGTGCTCGGGCAGCCCCAATCATCCACATCTATTTTTCCTAAGAGTTGACTCTCAGTCTCGATCGAAAAATTGATGTATACTCGAGCGTGAATTTGAGACTCGATATAGTCCTCTAATAGTCATATATACTGAATGTCTGATTCAATCATTTGATTGCAATTATTTAATAAGACTTCATATTCTGGTCCAAACGTCGGCTATAATTGAAAACTAATTTCTTTTCAGAAAAATATGAATTTCTGTTATTTTCTATTAAAGCGAATCTGATCTTCACTTCTCATAAATGAAAAATTTGAAAAATTTTGTTATCTTTATTGTTTTTAAAAATTTTGTTAAGTGTTGAAATCGAGAACAGTTCGGATGCAGTTCTGAAGAACATCGTTGAAATAGAGAGGGGCTATAAAAATGAATGAGCCGGCTATGATGGCTATGATGGCTATGATATAAAGAAGTTCTGTCGAACATACGAACGAATAGTAAATTCTGAATCAAAAACTAGTTTAGTAGACAATTATTGCTTGTATTATAGCTATAACTGTGGACTCGGTTTCGGCAAAAGATGCCATAAATGGGTGCGCTTTCAGAATATGTTGTCAACCTATTCGTTAGCATTACTGCAGATGTGATTTCCATTGATTATAGTGTTGAGAGATATGTATGCGGTTTATACAGAAATTATATAATTTGAAACTGAGTCAGCCGGTCTAAAAGTGCTCCAGGTTAAGCTATTTTGTCACAAACCCAAGGAGGTTAACATCATTGTGCGGTGCCTTTGAAATAACTATAAATTCAATACAATGCTCTCCGTCCGTATGGCTCGATCTTAGTTGGGCATCCCTGTTCGCATTTAACTGTTTATAAAGTTGTCTCAAGTATTCAGTAGTTTTGTCGAATAATTTGATATTTATTTTATTTATTGAGATATTAATTCATTTCTATTATTACTTCTAAAGAATTTCGATTAATATCCTTAAAAATATATTGACTTTTGTTTGCATTGGCCTTACATTTCAATAAACATAGCGAATAGCAGATGCGTTGATTACTTTGCAGTCATATATCGGTATTAGTGGTTATATTGAAGTCTTAGTATCACTGGAAGGCAAAGGAGGAGTAATGACCAAAATTCGGCTGAATTTCGATTAGCGTTTAGTTTTAAAATCGAGTTCAAAGTTAGACGACTAACGACTAGAGAAGACTTTAATTTTTGAAAATAGTTTTGAGGCAATGATGGAATCGGAGACAGGAATTGCAGGCATTTTTCCGCCTTTCGGGTCATTGAGATCAAAGGAATAGTGAAAAAAATTAATGATTGAAAATGTTATATCTGTTCGGAACCTGTACTCAAAGGTGTTATAAACCTAAAGCTAAATCATATGAGTGGAGAGAACATGGATTGGTTGCTATACAGCTGTACAGTAGACCAACATTAAGAGGGATTCCATATTATAATAGGTATTGAAATGATGGCTAATCTGTTTGGGGCGACAGCAGAAGAGCTCATACTCAGTGTCACCACTGATATCAGACTAAATGTTTTGGATTTGTGCCATCATTTGTCTGACGAGACGCAACATTCTTACAGTTAGTCTATTAGAGTCTAAACAACAGTAATCGGAAACAGTATTAAGTATTTGGCAAACCATCGAAATACAGAACCTATTCTTATATAAGATATTCTTACAGTTAAACCAATTTTATAACATTCGCAGCACTAATGCAAACACTATTTCATGTAAACTATTTCCTTCGCCTTTCCTTTGCCTTTCATTTGCCTATAATTTCGCATTTATTATACGACTGTCTCCTCTATTATTGGTTTATAGCCCACACTAACTGCCAGACTCTCTGCTAATTAATTAAAACGCAAACCTTTTAACAATTTTAACAAAACTTTTTTGTTGTTCTTTTTTGTTCAAAATTTCTATTAATTTATTCATTTATTTAATTTAATTTCTAATGTATTAATCAGACGAGTAATTAATTTGTCTGAAATAAAGTAACAAAAAGTATAATTATATATAATTTTAGTCAACTTTATTGAACAAAAGCTCAATTAATTTCTTTAGACATATAATTCTTATTAATATGTGTGACACAGACGCAAATTCAGGCACCCATAGCACCAACAATGCACTCCTATGAATAGATACTGACAGTAACTGTGCTGTATAATACTGTAGTATTATATAATAGTAAGTACTGTACTGTACAGTACAGTTAGAGTTAGGTATTTACTATATTTTTATTATAATTATAACTTTTATTTGTTATCAAATCGTATGAATGGATTGCGGACTTAATAGTCGAGCCGTTACTCTATTTAATAAAATCTGCCGCTCGTTGTAAATAGGACTGAGAGACTGACTGCACAGTTGGCACTCTATTATGCAATAACTGAGTCAACACTTTGCTCTACTCTTCACTCTCTGGGTCTCTCAATGGCAAAGTGAATGGGCGTAACAGCTGATTAAAGAGACAACAACTGAAATCTGGGCTCCCATGCCATACCATACCATACCATTCCGATTGATAGTAACGACTACATAGCTATCACTTAATAAATATGATGTTTGTTTGAACTGATATAACATTTAGTATATCTGAGTTCGAGTGCATTACACAATCAGACGCCTATAATTATGTGGCGCCCGAAGTCTTAACGGAGTTTCAGAATTGCCTTCAATTGTCAAACAAATAATATATAAATATTTTAGGCCAACAACGAGTTTCTCATCTAATCTATTCATTAGAATACCTGATAATTGTATTATTCTCTAAAAAACATTTCACTTGCTATCAGTCCTATCAGTGCTATACTTATGCAATCAGTCGATATTTAAATAATATTTATTATTATTATTCAATTGAAATATTTATTCCCAAAAAAGTTTAGTCTTATCTTTCGATTCTTCGCATATGAATGGAGTGAATGAAAGACAAACTTAGTTTGGGATCAAAAGTCATTCTGAAAACGTCTGATGAATGACGTTATGTTTTGGCGAACACTTATAAAACAGATATTTCTTATTGATTGTACTTTTGCTAACACTTATTGATAGTATTTAACGCAAAACACAGAGACAATCGTGTCATTCATTGAATTGAATGCTTTCGTGAGACAAATCAGACAAACCCTAAATTTAAATATGAATACCAGTATAGTGTACAGAATATGATTCAATTGATCCGGCTCTTGTGTACACGTAATCTATTAATACGAATAATAGGAATAACATATATAATCGGATACATCTATACATCTAATTGTTTCAATTCTTCTGCAGTAACTCCTCTGACAACACATAAGTTTTGTTTCACTTTCCCAATCAATAGAGAGCTTACATATGTATCACATCTTTTGGTCCGAAGTTTAACGAGTTTTAAAATATTTGAGTCAAACGTCAAAACAGATTTCAGTCAATACGTGTGAAAATGCATTCATTAATAATCTTATATTTGTATAGTATCTGTAAAACTCATTAAAAACATTTGGTAGGAATGGCCAAGGACTCCCTGGGCTTAGTGCAATTCGCACTAAATAGCACTGGAAGAAAGCCTGGTTTACTTACCCTGCTTTAGCTTAGATGACCTTTGAGAATATCTAAGAATATGCATAGATCACTTGCTGCCTATACCCTGATGACTCCGACAATTGGCGATCCTTAAAATGATTGCTACTTTAGTTTGTAATACATTTATTAGTATCTGTACTCTAACTCTATATCATTGATTGGAAATACAGTACAAATGAGAAGAATTGTTATTATTCTGGATATATGTGTATACTCTGTATATCACATGAATTTTGATGATTCGATTGCAGCACTAATTTCCATAACATTTGCATTTATTGATTGTATTTAATAAATATGTTTATAATTATAGAAAAAGTCAATTCTATTAGTGAGTCAATACAAACAGCACTACAGTATTGGGAAAACATTTGACATTTCAAAGTGCATCACATGTTTGCCTATTATTGTTGTTCACAATATTTATATCATATGAATACACGAGTTATAAAAACCTTTATATCGTATGCAATACTGCGGCCAAAAAGCGAAACCTATTTCGACAAAAGACTTATTAATTTTTTTTATTTATTCGCAAATAGGAGTCGAATATTAATTCATTGATTTATATATTATTTTATTTTAATGAAAGAGAAGAAAAAGGAAAATAAAAGCAAAAAAATGGCCTCAAATGCGAGTCTAATTGACATTTAATAGTAAACAAAAGGAAAGTGACTTTAATTGAATAGAAAATAAATGACAACAAAAAATCTTTGTTAAGATAGAAATAAATTTTATTTGATTAGGAATTTCTTCTGTACAACAGTTTTCTTGTAATTTTATTTTTGGAAATGACATCAAATTTGTAGAAATAAATAACAAAAATCTAAATTGTATTCTGAATATAGAGTAGAGAATAGAGAATGAAAAACGATTCCATACATCCAATGTTGAGAACAATTTTCTTATATATTCTTTATTTTTATTTTTGTGTTTCATATTATTATCTAAAGTCAAATATTATTCCCAAAGATTTTGTTAATAATAATAATAAACTTAATTTTTTATGGCATACACACTAATGGAACAGTTTATTCAGTTTAATATATAGTCTATTATATATTTGGGTCTACTTTTACAAACTTTTTTGTTTTTATTCTTTATATAACTTTAATGAATAGAAAGAGAGAGTAAAGCAAACTAACCGTAAAGTTCTGGCATTACATGGATTACATTTACAACCGATTCGATAATCATTTTATTTCATATTTCAAATTAACGTTTGTTTGCTTTTCTATTAACTAATTATCAACAGACAAATGATGGCTCAAATTGAATGAGATTTATAAAAATCAAAGTCTATTTTCGTTAGCAAATCATTTTGACCTCTAATTCATTACACAATTTATGTTTCGTATTTCAAAATTTACTTTTTATTTAATGTAGTTTTCGCTCAATTTATTCAATTATATGTTATTATTCTGTATTCACATTAGTTGTGGGCATAAAATAAACTGTTTTTGATGTTTCGCCGAAAATAATATCTATTTGTTTGATATAAAAAATATAAATTAACTAATTTTAATCAATTATCAAAGTCTGATATTCTGACTAATGCTTCAAAACTTTTTTTCTGTTGTATCAAATCTATTGCACAGATGTCTAATGCAGTTAACGTGAAAAGTATTGCATAATTTGTTGGGTATTCAATAGTCAGACAGATCTCTGACTCAACTATTTTGTTATTGAAAATACATATCGTTTTTATGTATCAAATGTTTGCATAACTTATTTTTAACTTCAATTTCTATTTGCACTTCCATTTGAAGCATCATTTGTATGATTAGAATCGATCGTAAAAGTAATAAATTGATTACAAATTATAATTATTTGACATAAAATATATAAGAATTCAAATTCAAATTCAATTTCTTATTGCAAACAAGAACTGAAGGAAAAAGGTTTTCGCTTTGTTTAACAAAAATCGATTGACATATAATTATTTGTATTTAGTTTCATATTATAAAAACAGAGTCATCTGAACACACAATCAAAAAAAAAAGAGCAAAAAACAAATCACATTAAAGATTGATATTTGAGATATGTCTATATGTCTGTACTGTACATATGTCTGCTTCGATTACAACCCCATAATTGCGACACAAGAGTCAGTCAAACATTTTTAGGTCAAAAGAAAACATTATTTTTTCAATTAATAAAACTTTTATTATTTCAATCAGACATAGAATATGTAAAATCGGGGGAAAAATAGGAGAAAAAGGAACAAAACTTTTTAACTCATTTTCGCGTTAACTACAATAAATGTAAATTCATTTTCAAATGAATAATAATTATATAAATAATACAAAACTTGAGCGCAAAGGAAACGATGTCTTAATCTTGCAATTCATTGAATATATTTGACATAAATTACAAAATATTATTGAATAGAAAATTGAGATAATTATTGAATATTAAGGAAATCTATAAGTTTTTCGATTAAATTTCAACACTGATCATCATATTATAACCTGTCTCAATCATATAACTATATCAATTCATCCTTTCATATAAATGAAATTCTCTATAAAATTGGATTTATGTTGTGTTGAACTTAAGAAATATTCAGTTTAATAGAGCATATTATACATGCATTTGGATTGAGCTCTGGTTTTAATCATATATGAAATTGACATGTCTTCCACCGTTATTGACCACATCTGAGCTGTCCGGTGAATCAGACCAAGGTCGACTATAGAGGGAAGTCCCCCTACCCTGTATTGTGTTCATATTCAGGAATAAAACTGATTAAAAACTATCATTTCTTGCGCTCAAGTCTTGTAATAATGGCTAACATTGTTGTGATAATAATGAGACAAATATTAATATAATGTTTATATACAGTGATAGCAATAACAAGTATTTATCGGAAAAGAAAATCTGAATTCATATATGAAATACGAATGAAATACAAATCCATATATTTATAAATCTTTCCATTATTTAAGTCTAAAATTCAGGCAATCGTTTTGCATGTCTTCAACTGTAGTCAAAATATAACCCAAAAAAATAATAATAACATTAAAAAAAATTATACCAACGATACTTTTACAGCATCTTTCAAATTATTATTCTTGTGTCTAATATATTGCAAATTTGTTTCCAAAAAATTTGTTCTCTTTTTTATATCATATCAAGTCATATAATAAAATTTTTTACTCTTTTATTTATCCCTAAAATTTTTATATATTTTTTACTCTACACTTCACTATCTATTCACTAAAGCCTTCATTTTATTTAATATATATTTTTTGTTATCAGTGAAAAAAGTATAATAATTAACGCTTGAATTGCAATTGTAGTCAAAAAAAAAGAGAAGAAAAAATGCATTTATTATGAAATTAGAGTACAATGTCTTCAATGTCTTCACTGCTCTATCACTCACTCACTCACTCTTCTCCTAAACTCTATATACGATTAATCGAAAGTTAACTCAACTTTACTTTATATATAATATAATAATATAATGAATGATATAATACATAAATTTAATGCTGGGATGAGATAAATGAAAATGCTATGCAATGCAGAGGAACGGAACCATTACTTCGAATTCATATATATTTCGGAACTTATTTGTTAAAAATGAACTTTTTTTTAAAGTTTTCATTTTTCAGAAAACTGACAGAAAAAATAAATGAAAAAAAACAAGAATTAGAAGAGAAAACGAATTAATAAAATATAAATGGAATTTAAACCCGGCTTTAGCACCAATGCTAAATTTAGATAAGGATTGAGAAGAGATTAATGTGTGTTTCCATTCATATATGAATAATAATAATAATATTAAAAAAAATATTTTACACTTCAATACAATAATTGTTACAAAAAGACACACAAAATATGTTTGGATTAGCGCTAAAATGATTAATGGCTTCGATATTATATACGATTATATAATATATATATAATATGTATGTAATGTATAAACAAATAAATGTAATAATAATTATATTCAAACAGCAATTGTCGCCAAAAACTGTTTTGCTTTCAATGTTTTCAATGCTTTTATTGGTTTTACTTCTCTTACTTGAGTGCAGAGTATTGAAGCCAAACATACCGGCGCTTACCTATGCGTGATTGGCCACTATAACGCCCGGTCTCTGCAGATGAATCACCTGATGTCTGATTGCGCCGAACTGTTCCGGACTCATCGTCAGCACTGTCCTCAACGCCGGCGAAAGGGCTGCGTTTGAAGACGTCTTTTCGTCCAACTCTTCCGGCAATTGCTTCACAACAACGGATCCGCTGTCGTCGTCTCTGAACAGGTGGTCGCCCTCCAGGTGTCGGATCGCCTCCACGATTGTGTCCAAGTTCTGTCTGGAAGTACTCCCATAAGAACCAGTTCCCGCGTCTATGATCTCCAGTGCAACGGGACTGTCGACTGTGTCGCTCGCGATGAACGGAACGTCGATTGGGAGCGCAATGGCCGCGGGTTGGGCGCCGGCCTTAGGCGCACACTTCTTGGGAGAGACGCCACTCGATTTGGCCGACAGGTCCTGTGGCTGAATGTCTGGAGTGACCACTTCTGATGTCATGTCTGTTGAGGTCGTGACCGGTATCGAGAAGATACTTGAGTTGGGCGCCGCCGAACACGTCTCAGGACTGGCCGGACAGCTGTTGGTCTCGATCTCTATTGTTTCGCCGATCACTTCATCGGAAGCGAGTTCTGAAGCGTCGGTCAACTCATGGGAACTGCTCGACAGGTCATTCAGTTTCTGTGGAAACCAAACAAAAATTGATTCAAAACTGAATGAACGGAAAGTCTGTTCGAAGTCTCTTACGATTGAGTGGTACTGGTATTGAACGGTTTGGGCGATTTCGCGGATCTTGTCTGGATATAGTTGAGACTCGAGCCCACGGGTCTGTTCCTCGAGAGTCATCCTTAGGCGCCTCTCTCTGTCCAACTGCAGCCTCAGTTCAACCATTTCTCGCTTCAGATCGTCATTTGAGGGTTCGGTTGTGTCGACCACTCCTGTGCTGTTAGACTTAGGACTGCGACAGAAGACCTCATCAGATGAGTCGGAAGAGTCGACGCCATTACTGGTCTGTGTTTTTTCAAGTTTTATCCTCTTATGAAGCGGTGAGTTATCATTGGATACGTCACTGTCGGGTCCGATCTGACTGTTGACCAGTCGTTTCAACTGACAGTTTTGAGCTAATAGTCGGGTCTTTTCCTGTTCTAATTGGTATATATAGTCTGCGGTGTGTTGTAGTATAGCCGCCTACCAGTGCCAAAAGGAACGGAATGTTACAATGACTTAGTATTGCTTATTAATCATTAATCAATTGATTTCGGTTTCAGTTGCAGTGAATGCAAATGTTTTTATAACCACTGCGCAGATGGGGTACTCAGGGGTCAGGACAGGCACCAGGAGAATATAGACAGGCTTTAGGTTGAGGACCCAATTAGCTTAACATGTTATTCCATACGGTGGCCAGGGGTACAATACGAAATACCCCCTGGGCTTAAAATTAAATGCTTTGAAAGCACATCCATTGGAAAGGAGGGAAAACCCGAAAATTGTCGTAAATATCAGGCATTTTATACGTCATTAAAATCGGGGGAAATATGACGCCATATACTGGAAAGCCTGTCCCACATAGTACCAGAACTATTTTTACAATTCAACTAAAACTTATATTTCTGTTAAAAATCGGTTAAATTCTATGAAAAACAGGCGAAACACAAATACGGGTATTGGGTGTGGAATGGGATGTGAAGTAGTCGACAGAAAATGAGCAAAATTTGTTTGCTTTAAATGAGATAATGAATAGGTATAGTAATGGAGGTTAAGGTGCAAAGGGCTGATAGGGCTGATGGGCTGAGCCAGGATCACATACTTTGCTGAGTTTCTCTCCGTCGTGATGGGGCAGTAGAGTCCTCAAGGACTGGAAGCCGGCGTTAATGCTCTGCATTCGTCGCCTTTCGTTTGAATTAGCGATTTCTCTGCGAATTCGCTTCTCTTGTTCTAATTGGCTCTTAGGACTGACTGGCCTTCCGGACGACACTCGACTGCAAATCCGAATAAATGGAAACAATTTTTTAATAATTAGACAATTAATGCATTATTTATCATATTTTATCGTTTATTACAATAATATTCTAATTATATAATGTTATAACAAAATATAGCATTCGCTGCAATGCCAGGGATGTCCACACTTGTCAGTATGTTTGGGCTATTGACAACCAGGGGTAGTGGATAATGAGGCTCAATATTTGAAGCGCTTAAAGGTTTGTTATTCTTCTGAATAATATTCCGAAACTATTAATCCGAATGAATGAATAAATATATGATTTTATATTCGCGCACAAAATCTAAACACATTCTAATGATGAATAATATCTGCATTTTATTTATTTTGAGTATTTTATAATAATTTCAATGCAAAAATGTAAGCCAGAGTTGAGACTCAAATGTATTAAAGCCCTAAAGGATTGAATGCAAACAAATATTTTGCAACACTTATGCAAACAAAGTGTGAAGTTTTCAATATATTCTTTCGATTAGACGTTTCAGTCTATTTCCAGAGCACACTATTTGTGTGTATTTACTCGTGAGAGTGCATTAGTGCTCGGGGAGCAGCACAGCACAGGTCAGGCCTGGCCAGCAAGTGTGGCCAGGTTGCAATGAGTTTGTTTATTCTGATTCAGTTCTATTAATTAGATTACATGAGCGCACAGTTGTGCTCAGTTTGGGTGCATTTTCTCCTCATTTGTCAATTTTCTTAATAAATGTCTATATTTTCCTCAAACGACTGGTTGTCTGGATTGGAGAGAAAACCTATTTTTCGCTGTGTTTAGTGTTTGGCTCGAATCCAATATCCAATTACTACTGATCTCTGATTCGAGTCATTTGATGGCCATTTAAATAGCATTTCTATAATAGCTATCAGTGTTTCAGTCCTACCATTAATTCTGTCCAATCAGTCAGACAGTCAACACACAAACACTTCTTAACTCTATCGCACACTCTATCGGCACAGAGTCTAGAGTCTAGACAGACTCCGGAGCTGCAGCACCGGTAGATTGGCCAGTAGTGGTGCTCACATATGCTTAATCATATTGTATTGAATTGCTGTTAACTAAATGTTTAGTCAAGACATCTCTTCCCACATTCATAGTCTGATTGTCTGAATATATTAATCGGAATCACATTTATTACAACTAATTGGCAATCATTGGCCCCAACTCTACACTACTCTACTCTACACCTCATCCTCTCATAGCTATCATATGCACACTATATGTGTGACTATATGTGTAGTAATAGTCATCAAAATATTTAACAAATAAATAGTTTTATGAATTACATCAATCATATGGAGTGTTAATTATATAATACTAATATAAATACTGTAGAGTAATACTCAATTCAATTGCCATTACTGTACTGTTATATCAATTACTTTCTAATTATAATGTTTTGAATGCAATTCAATACTGAATAGAAAATTGAATAAAAATAAATATAAATAGAAATAAAGTTTAAATAATGAATACATTGATTAAAATGGTATAGAATTGGATCTAATATGATATGGAGTACTATTATGTACTACTATGTACTACTTGGGTGTTTTGCACAGACACAGCAAATATCTATCTATGAGTACATAGAAAATAGCGGCAAAACAGCATTTGCTGTATGACTTGAATGTCTGTACGACTACTGGCTGTAGGACTGGTATGGCTGTACAGTGTGTACAGTGAGTACAGTGTGTGCAGCAGTGCTGCAGCACTAGTGATGCGGTGTTAGGATTGAAACACACATTTAAAGCGCTGTTCAGTCAATACAAACACAAATACATATGCAATGAGTACTCACTTCGTCAACGATTCGCGGCTTATAGTCGTCATAATAACCATTAAATCCGATTCAATCAACACTTATTAGTCGATCAATTGGTAATCCGTGTGAACACAATCGCTATTAATCGATACAATTGAGTGCAAAGACAATCAGAATATGGTATAAAACATACAGACATTAAAAACAGCAGTTTTTCGCACAAATACTGTATTCACTTATACTATGTATACTCACTATACTCTATAGTCGTATACTCTGTGCATAGCGTTGTGTGAACTCCACTCAAATGGCGCACTATTTCAACCGCTGCTCCAACCAGTGTCTGCACTGCCAGCACAGAGCGCCAACCGTTCTATAGAGTGTCGCTTTCGCAAGCCTACTGTGCCGCCTCATTCAACACATGCTTATTTCACCCACTTTCTTCAATATTCTTGCACATTCTCTATTGTTTTCCTCTAATCTCTTATCTATTACTTAATATTTATTTTAATCAAACGTTTAAAATGAAATTTCCGGACATTTAATGACAATCTGTTTGACGCCATTTCCACACTATCTCTACGCAAGCGATTGCAGTGAATAAGCTGTAGAATAAGCTGTAATATCAGCTGAGTATAGGCTAATAGTAGTGCTCTCACGGGATCCTATTCCACGCCTTTTCCATATGATTTATCGATTATACAGCCATGTCGAGTGAGGCATATCAATACAAACAAGCTTATTTGTTAGTAAAGAAAACAAAATTAGATTTAATGCAAATTCAACCTGATACTGATACCACATTCATTTTATGAAGATCATCTCGACTTCTAGTTAGCCGTAGTAAAACAAAATAGTTGCTGGATAATTGTGCAATTTAATTAGAAGAAACAGTTTTAGTTATAAGAACTAACATAAAAGATGTTGTTTTAAAAAAATAATTCTCTTTTGCATAGAAACACACGGGTTATTGAGTCGGGTGATGATAGAGATGCTCACATTCGGATATACAAACCGTTCCGAAAACTTGAGTAGAGTTGAAATGCAGGTGTGACAGCACTAGTCTCTGCTTGGCTCACCGTCAGCTGGTGGGCGGGAAACAGCTGGAAGACTAAAGTTGGGAGAATTGGAAATGTCTGATAAGGAATAAATTCACCAAAATTACAGAGTTCTCAATAAATGACCCAAACTTTGGCAATAGATTCACATTTTAGTAGTCAATCGATTGGGTATTTTCAATGCGAATGAATGGACGGATGAGTTGACTAATTAGAGCAAATATGTGTTATGTCTGCAAATTCTCCCTAGTAGTGACATATTCACATTTAGCTGTGCCGGCAACCAATCAGAGCGCGAGTTTGTCAGAGCCTCTAAACAGATGTTGAATAATAAATAGAGAAATATATAGCAATATATTGTATATACTGTATGAGTGAACAGAGTGTACAGTCTATGCCAGCGATTGTGTGCCGACTTGTCACTAGTGGCGGACTCTTTCTCTATCTCTCTCTCCTCTCTCTGCGCACAAGGATTTGCAAATAACTTGATTTCTCTGTCTGTCTGAAAGCAAACATTGATTTAGGTGTGAATTGAATACAAGTTTAGTACTAATTATCAATTGAATGCTTTCTAATTGTAGTCTTAGGTATGCGAGGAATGCAACCAATAATAGCAATAATAGCTATAAATACAATATAAGCTATAAAACAGTCCTTTCAGACAAATGGTTAGAACAGATAGAGAGCAGTGGCGTACGTGTGACACACATGGAGTCAGCAATGGCACAGGTAGTCCATGCTAGTGCATGCGAGTGCACCCATACATTCTATGATTCTATGCTGGGCTCCATTAATCTGCTGTTACACTACAGTAGTGTATGAATGCATAAACGTATGAATGTGTGTATACAGTATTGTACTCACTATACAGTACAGTACAGACAATCATAGATGTTATGATCGGAAAGAGTTTTCAGCCAAAATAGAAATCATGTGCTCTGACTGTGAGACGAATCCAATGAATCCAATGCTTGCATAACGTCGTCTAACATACGACACAATCATTTCTCCTCAACTAAAATAACAATCTGACTAAAGCACTATTACCTTCCTTTGCCGCTCTCCCTCCTCTCTAACACACATACACACACACACTGATCCCTGTGCCCTATCATGCTTCCATGCCTGGCATACTGTGCCCACATATGAAGGATCTGCTGATGTGTGTGTCCGTCAAATATATACTGATTGTTGATTTCGCGCCACAACATTCCGATGCAACTCCTATGCCTCCATTTGAGCCATGCATTTGAGCTATGCATTTGAGCTATGTATTTGAGCTATGCCACTTTTATTTCTCTAAACAGCTCTTATTTTTCTTTTCTATTTATGTTTTTCTTAATCAGATTCTGATAGTAGTTCTGATAGCTGTGAGAAAATTAAATATTCAGATGAATTAGTTTTTATTTTATTTTTCTCAATATATTTCTTATCAATTATTTAGGCAAACATTGGTCTCATTCACAACAAGTATTAAATATAACTTCCCTTTAAATAGCCTTTAATTTCTCTTCAATTTCTTCACTTTTATTCTTTACGTTTTAATTATTTTATTTTGAAAATAGTTTTAATATTTTTTTTTGAATTTTATTTTTCAGATTTGATTTTAGTTAAAAATCTTTTTTCTTTTTCTTTAATACTGTTTTCAATAATAAAATGTTTGCATTCAGTGCTGAAGCAATGGATTCAATGAATTCAATGCACACTTATCGCTCACATTCTGCATACTCTCTAACCTTGACTTCAAAAAACATGAGAGAATTTATAGATATTTCAGATATTTTGTGTTGAATTGGATTTTTTGAACGGAAAAAGAGCTAAACGTAACGCGAATTTTATACATAAAAATAAAGGTTTAATTGTTTTTCTGCTTCACTTAAGTCTATGTTTTTTCCGATCATATTATTGTATCTGAAAAAATCAAATAATAGCGCTTCACCTGAGATGAGATGCACTTCACTACTACTTAAAACTCTTTTTTTTATTGATATTTATTTTTATTATTTTACTCGTCATTATTCCGATACAAACTTTTCTATAGAAAAAAAGTTTTGGGAATAGAGTTGTCTGAAAAAAAAGAGTGAATGAATGCGAAAAATTGAGACATAACTTGATTCTCAGTATACGTTGGATAAAATATTTGTCAATCAATTTGAGAAAAAATTTGTTAATCGAGTTTTGAATTAAAAATGCAGATAATTATATATAATTAATGCATTGGAATGCAATTTGAATCAAAAACATTTGCTTTCAAATTGCAATTCAAAATAATAATAATAATAATAAAACAAAATATTAATCAAATTTTTTTATTTTGATTTCCATTCAATTTATTTCGTATAAAGAGTTAATAAAATCATTTTTTTTTATAAATATTTACATATTATATAATGTTTTTCAAAGGCATACCAGTCCTGAGATTGAGTCTCTAATATGAGTCAAGTCCAATACGCTTGAGCATAAGAGGCCTGGGGCATATTAATATTTTAAAATTGAAATTCTAAATTGTGTGGATTAAATTACATACAACTGAAATATATTGAGTCCGACTCATCAATATTCTAGTCTTTACCTATAGATTCTTGTCTACCCTTCGAGCCCTTCTAACCCTGATACTCTTTGAAAATACAAACCAAAATTCTTATATAACAGAGTGTGAAGTTGTAAAATGGTGTGAAATGGTCTAGTCAGATTATGAGCATGGTCAACTTTGAGTCATTTAATATTTGTAAATTCCATTCTGTTTGCGGTAATTAAATCAAAGAAAAACAAATAAATAAACTTAAAACTGATTTTGAAAATTATAATACCGTCTGATTTGTAAAGCGTTTAAAGGGAAATAAAAATCTGTTTTTGTATTCATATGGTATGAGAGGATAATAGCCTTTAATGCTTAGGCTCACAGACGTTCCACATCTAAATGTTCTGTACATTTGGTTCCTTTTCATATATTAAACTGTTTAATAATTTAAATCAAATGCAAACAAAATACAAGTAATTGTATTAACGGTTTAAATAGTAAAATAATTTGAACACAGATCAAATAAGCTAAAAAAAAGTCTAGTTCACACCATAGTTAGTTCTACGTATACTTTTTTACCATGTTGATTAATGTAAACTTTGAATTAAGCCTTTCATATTTGATTACCTGTGCTCTATTGCATTGTATTAATACAGTATTATAGAAAATATGGGTTTTTATTTGCATATAATAATCATTTGAATATTTGCTGTTTTTATTCATAATAATTATTCTCCTCTCTTATGACTTATGGTTTGAAGACATTAAGAATTGCTTTACTTTTAATTTATTTCACAATAAAAAGCAGACATAAATCCGTTACGGCCTCTAATATTCTCTCTGATTCCGGTCTTATATCTGAATTATTATCATCAAAAAGAAGGTGATTTGAAAAACACATTACTGTACTGTCATTTCTTTCGAGACACAAATAAAATTCCTGCTCTTATACTGTATGTATCGGAATCGCTGTCTAACTATTTATTGTTTTAATAGTTATTTAATTTACTTTCAAATCATGTTTAGAAAAAAGAGTAAAAATAATGTGTAATACGATTGCAAACATTATGCCTAAAGTCATCGGTGTGTCTGTAAATACAGGAAAGAAAATAATTTCAATTAAATAATTATAATATTTTTATTCTGATTATTGCAGAAATTGTGAACGTCTTGTTAGGACTGTTAGACTGTGTCTGAGTCCTAATTATCTTCTTATAAACATTTGATTTTAACGCTAAACACTGTAATTATTGCAACTTTTTTAGCTTAAATATTAACTTATCACTAGTTGTAAGTGCCCTAACTTTACACTCAATTATCCCTGCCTTCAATGCCCACCCAAATCAACATTATATATAATATTTTTTATTGTTATCTAATATTCGCAATTCTAATCTCATAGTTATCTTCACTTGAATTTATAGCAATAATATCTGAACTGACAAATATTGGAGAGAGAGAGAGAGAGAGAGAGAGAGAGAGAGAGAGAGAGAGAGAGAGAGAGAGAGATGTGTGTGTGTGTTCAAGCACAATTCATAGCCATTTCCACCGAAAACATAATATGAATGATTCGACTTTGGGTTTATTGTTCACGAAATACATGTATTTCTATACTAAGGTATTATAGACTATAGACTTTAATTTAAACTTATCTTTTGAGTGAGCCTTCAAAATATGACAAACCTATTCACCTATTCTTTGATATAATCTTTTCATTATTATTACTATATTTTTATTTATTTATTTGATTCAACAAAAAATATATATAAGAATGAAATCAAAAACAATTTTATTTATGGTTTATCGCAATTTTATCGGTGCACTCATATGTGGTAGACCTGGAAGTTATTTCTGGCCTAAGATATAATTTAATTGTTTTTAATAACGATTTTTACAATGCATTATATTTCTTAATAATTGTGTTTATGAACGCTTCTATGCATTTATTCTTATGTTTGTCGACCAGAATAATGAATAATAAGAAAATAAATAAAAATAATGGTTAGTTTGAGGTCAGATTTATGCTCAGGATAGCGTGAATATTTGAATTTTCTATCCTATTATAGTGGAACTCAACACTACAGTAGTAACTGCAGTCTCACTAGGAGTTCAGGCCTATAGTCTCTGACCAACTGTTCCGACAAAGGTTTTCATAATTATTCAAATAAGAAATAGAATTCATATTATGCTTAGGACTCAGATATAAGTTGGGCTCTTATGGGACAGTTATACGAATATAAACCAGAATAAGCATAAAATATGTGTTTTGCTTCACAGACTCAATAAATCATTCAAATTCTTTAAGTCTATAATTTAAAACGTTTTGAATTTCATTTCTTATAATTATTTTTTTTATTTTCACTTTTTTCTATTCACAAAATTCTTTCAGAAGTTTTTCCAATTGAACCAAATTCTCCGCTTAATTGATAGTAAAGAGTAGTAAATATTGATTGCAATGAATGAAATATAAGCCAAAAAACCTGACCTAAAATCAATTATAGCCTCAGATGTTATTTTTGAAACTAATATACCAATACTTAATGTGTGTATAAATAAGTGAATATTTAGAATACGTTTAAAATAAATAAATATTCAATAAAAACAAAAAATATATTTTACGTAAAAAGTCTGGAATTTTAGCGAATTTTTCTTTTTTTATTTGTTAACAAAAGGAGTGAACAATAATTTTTCTTAACGGCAGAGAAAACTGGGACAAAGAGAGGAGTGCAGAGCAGAGCCGAGAAGAGCTGAGTTCAGAATCTGTGAAATCCTTGAATATATTGATTTGAATGCGTCTGGTCTTCGCTGATTACAGCATCGTTTGGACCAACTTTTCGTTGCCATCATTGCAGCCAAAGGATAGAAGGAGGTCGATGCCACCAGCACAGTCAGCTCAGTCGATAAATGCAGTCTCGCAGATCTGCACAGGCACTACACAAGTCTCTCTCTCTCTCTCTCTCTCTCTCTCTCTCTCTCTCTCTCTCTCTCTCTCTCGCACTCTACCGGCGTTCTCGTTCTAGAGATGCCTTTATATAACTTATAGAAAGAGAGCTTCGTTTTCGGTCAGTCATCAGAATTGTAGACAATATTTGACAAATGCTCGGAGTTGTCCAGGACATTTTTAATTAATATTTAATTAATCCAGATAGTTTAAATATAATTGTCAAGCTTAATCCGTCAATGTTGATCTCAATAATATTTTAATGGTTTTTATTATATGTATTAAGTATTATATTTTGAGCCTATTTTAAACAATGTCAGTCTATTGTCAGTTGATATAGTTTGTATATGAACAATGACAATTTTGTTGTCTGTGATTGTGTGATTGACCTGATATTTGCGTAACAACATTACGTATTGCTAATTATGGTGTCTGTGCTGAGCACTTCCCGCCATTAAGTAAAAAACTTTTTCTTTGCCAATAACGGAGTTCTCTAAGTATAGTGTATTTAATTCTAAGCTTCGCTGCATTTAGTGTCGATCGAGACTCGTTCGCAGACATGCCATCAAATGTATCGCTAAATCATGAGTTGTATTACTGCAACCTTAAACTTGAGCCAAACCTAACGTTTCTCATCCAATCTCTTCTCTTCTAAGCCATAGACTGTCTGATAGAAAATCGAAATTAAACTTAAAATTATAATTATTTAATAGAGGAATCATGTGATCCAATGTCATATTCTTGACCCAAAATTAATATTTCATAATATTTGAGATCTTTTCCCAACTATTCTGCAATCAATTTTCAGCTGCAGTTAGAGTTATGTGAATTCCGATCGTTTAGTTCAGATATAATATATAAAATTATATTTCACTAAATTATGTTTTATTTCATAAAATATTTACTAAAAATCAATAAAACATTATTTCCTACGAAGTTATGGATTGAATGTCTTTTCGTTTAATTAAATTCTATATAAATATTATTATTATTTATAATAAATAGGTTTGTCTGCGGAATAGTGTATAGAATCTAAATATGGATATATAAGTCACAAGAAAATTGAGTTAAGAATACATATAATGAGAATAAATATAAAATTCGAGCCTAAGTTGTGTTTGTGTTTCTGATAAGTTGTGTGTATTCGGAGTCAATTGAACGCAAGAATATTCTTTTTATTCTTAGAGGAGGCGTAGGCTGTGCTCTGTTCTCAACAGTGTTTACACTGAATGCCAGTGTTAGCACAATTTTATAAATATAAAAGTGTTCAGTTTCATAATGTGCTGCACATTTATGAGTGGGATCAGTTCCTCATTCATTCAATTCTAATTACGTCAGTGCTATTTAATGACTACTAAATTCTTTGGCGAATATAAATATAAAACACACTTAAAGTTGTATAACGTTGTGATTGAAGCAAAACTTCGATCAAAAGCCTAACAATAATACACAACACATACTGTACTGTAAAGTACTGTACAGTACAACACATAAACATGAAAGGTTTGAAACGAGTCTGAACATTAAAATTCATGCTAATGACCATAAAGTTATTCTCTATGAATAAACACTTGGAATTCCAGTCGATCTTTGAATTACTTTCAAATGTCAACTAAATATATATTTTTTATACACCGATTCTGGAAAACAAATTCAACACTTATTATAATAATTATTATAATTTATAAATATTAACGACTTATTAAAGTTATTAATTAGCAGTCGTTTGACTGAATTTGATTGCAATATACTTTTATACTGTTCGCACACATATTCACCGCATTGTTATTTTTTACATATAATAATAATTGGTTTGAATTCAATTATATATTCAGATATTTAATTATCTGTCGGCACAAAAAATAAATTAATAACAAAAATATGAGAATAATGTGATTAGAGATTCAAAGTCTATATTAAATTCTTACATAATTTAGTTAACATGATTTTTTCGTTTATCTCAACTATTTATAGGAATAATATATTTTTCCTAAAAAAAATATATTCAAAAAACTAACCAAAAAATGAATTAAAAATTATTTATTTCCAGAATAAATAACGAATAACTTCTAAGCTGTCCAATGAATAACTAAAATAATCGTGAATTCTTCTGAAAAGGACCTGTCATTTATCATTTGGGGAATATATGCTTTTTTATATGTGAGAATCGGTTTGTTTTTCCGAAAAAAAATTCAATTCTTTATTTCAAAAACATTAATCAAAATTTAATATTTATATAAATTATTTTATAATATTAATGATTAAATATTAATATTTATAATACTATTATATTGTAAATACAGCCAGGAGCAAAACATTGTGCACTTTCCTATCACCTAACAGTAGAAGTACTTCTCGAATATATTTCAAATAAAAGTTTGTGAGTAAAAGAGTTGGTCAACAAATTACCCGAACAATAATTTACTTAATAAAGTTCCGATGCCTTCATTGGATTGATTTTTTGCCAACGATTTTTAGAAATCAAATATGAATTCATATTAAACCAGAAAAGCTATCATTTCTGCAAAAAAGTTTATATCAAACCATACTATAAATATCAAGATCAGTGAACAAGCATACTTAGGCGTCAGTAATATAGACAAACATCGAGATAAACAACAATTTGTTTTATAAAACTAATGAATTTAATGTCAATTAATATTTTGAAATATTCGCCAAAACTTTTGACTTTTAAGGAAATATCCCTCAAATAATTGGATGCGATCTACTGTAAGCGCACAGTTATGCCTCCGATTACTTTTGGTATAATTCTAACTTATATTAATTTTGAAAAAGGATCCATTTGGAAATTTTTCCTACTTATACCCCTCCCTATTTAGACGAAATATGAACACATAATAATATATGA
Organism: Eueremaeus valkanovi; assembly: GCA_034693305.1. NCBI lineage: Eukaryota > Metazoa > Arthropoda > Arachnida > Sarcoptiformes > Eremaeidae > Eueremaeus > Eueremaeus valkanovi. The sequence continues at coordinate 28,058 of JAQIWA010000035.1, read as the reverse complement.
CCAGGATGATTCAGATGATTCAGATGTAAACATTTCTGAATTAGGTTTTTGACACCGAGTTTCTGTGTCAATCATTTTTATAAATGACTAAGGCTAAACTTAAAAAATGTGCTGCACTTAATTTGCTCCCAACTGTATTCATGTATATAAAAAGGCTGTAAATCCCCGAAAGTTTATTTCAATTTTAAATTAAAAACACATAAAAAAGACCGAAAAATGTGTATTTAATTTTGTATTATTCACACAGTTTTTCAAAATGAAATATTATAGACAAACAAACAATTCTCAAGAATTACAATAAACCAGAAGAAAAAGCAGCAGAAAAACCAAATAAAAAAAATAGAAACTAGCATAATTGACAGACAACAGTGTAAGAGCACAAATATAAAGCAAAAGATAAAACAGGAATAAGAATATGCATCTAGGCATAAACAATGACAACTAATCTATTCATTTATTTCTTAATCATCATTAATAACCGGTTTCTTATATACAATAATAATAATAATAAAACTCTCTTTTGATAAATAAAATCACATATTATCTGATTTTTTTCCTAAAAATCTTTTGCTCTTTATTTTCTGATCATTTTGTGCGAAATCATTGCTAAACATAATATCATTTAATATATGATTAGTAATCATAGGACAGAAATGAAGAGAAAAAATATTAAGAAAATTGAATAAATTTGTAGAGAACTGAAAACATATAGCTTTCTCGTTAGGGCTGACCTTACTATAGCAAGAAGGACAGCATTTTTCCACCATAATTAAGCGGCCAAATAAACTTCAACTTAACTTTCATAAATTATATCAAAGCGTTTCAACAGTTTAGACAACATTTTTGAGCATAAGAAATGAGATTTGTAGTGAAAATGGCCCCGGGGCCACATAACTTTGGCCCTCAATTCGGTGGCTCTCATAGTATTGGCTAAATGTTTGACATTTCGTAAACTAAACTAAAAAAACAATAATAATAATCGGAATTTCAATTTTAGAGAGAAAATCCATTAGAAAGAGAGGAATACTTTCAATGTTTTTAAGTCTAATCTGATTTAACGTTAAATTCCTTCATAAAACAAATGATAAATATGTATTGAAACAAAAAATTGCTGACTTTTTATTCAATTATTGACAAACTGTTTGCTATAATAGCTCTGATTTCAGATTATCAGTCTTTTAGTTCACAATAGAATAGAAATCCTTTATAAAGATAAAAATTGAATGAAAATTATTACAATTATATTCACTTTGAATTTGGTATTATTTTTAGTCATATCCTATGATTCATATAATAAGGACATAGAAATTGTAATTATTTTTTTGTGATAATTATTGAATAAATTGAGATTAGTTTACAATTAAATTATATCTATTTTTTCAGAATACTTATTGCGTGAAAGTTAATAAACACTTATTTAATTGTTTTTATAGATAATACAGATTATGATAATATTGTTTTCCAAGAGTATCTGTGTATGTGGTATGTGCGGGGAGAGGGAGGGAGAAGTGGATAAATAGGAAGGAATCCAATAAAATTGGTAACTATTATATCTGGGCTTCTGTTTAGCTGAGGCTTAAGTGTTTTGCTCTCAGTTTCTATATTTGTCAGAAGTTTTTTTGAAAATACAGATGATTTTTATGCAATTATATATCAATTGTTTATAACTTAGTTAAAGCAAAACATGTGCACAAAATAGTATTAATAAAAATTAGATATAATTATATTTAATAACTATTATCTATTAAAACAGAATTTCAGTCGTTTATTATCGATCATACGTTCAGACAATGAGTCCTATTATTCATCTGAATCCAGGCCTCGAGTTCTGCGCTCCGGAAGTCGAAAGTCTTTGTCGTTTTCAATATTATATGAATTATGATTTTAATGTAGAGAACAGACCAGAGATCGACTGCTGAGCCGACAGTGAGCCTAAGCCTTGCTCTTGACATCAAATCTAATTTATACAGTAATTGTATATAAGCTTAACTTAATATAATTTTCTATATTTTCTTTATGAAAATCAGTCTTTTCTTTAGAAAAACAATTTATTTGCTTTCAATCTCTTATGGAAAGTAAGAGCCGGGGATTGAAAGTTAAGTTATCACAAAAACTATTAAAAAAATCTTTTAGTAATAAAAAGAAATAAAAACAAATTTATAAATAAAACCTTAATTGGCTATAAAATATTGGTAGCTTTGGTAGATTCTATGTCTGCCCATAAACCAGATTAGAATGAAAACAATTTTATGGCTGAGTTTTAGACAAAATAAATTTATGTCATTATAAATATAATACAGGTATAAAATTTCCAAATCTATTCATTTATATGAATTTCACGTTAATTAATCAAATTTTTTTTTCTTAAATGTGTTTAAATTGAATTATATTTATATAAAAAAAATTATTTAATTTAATTTATAGCTTCAGTTTCAAAGTTCGTGTTATTTTAATTATGCAAACTATTTGTAAATTGAAAACAGGAATCAGAGCTTTATTATTGAAAATATGTATTTAAATGAGAGAAAAAATAATTAATTTTTAAAAAATTCTTTGTGAAACATAAGTTACCCAAACATACAGTGCTATACCATATGTTTAGAATTTTTAGAAATATATAAATTCTTTGCACTTTAAACATAAGTTTCCTATGAAGTTGATTAGTACCGGTGCTATTAATTGCTAAAGCATGCACTCCAATCATGTTCTGACAATTTGATCGGAGACATTCTTTAGAAAAAAAGTTATTTCTTATAATGTTAGCTCATTTTTCATATTAGATCTGCTTTTAGACAAAATTCTGAGCACTGGTTATTTTACACTACCGGCACAAATATAATATTTCTGTCTCTCCATGGGTGTAAAAACATACTGTACATGGTTCTTCCATACAATCTACTTACACAAATCAAACTCAACAGACATTCTTTACATGGACTGACACTAATCAGGTATATATCAGTGCTCTGGATCAATATTAATGATGCCATTCATGCAAACATATTGTCGTGGGCTTTGAATAGGCTTTAAGTGAAGAGAATACGACCAAATCGTAAACATATTTAGTCAACATTGGGCTCAGTTTTAACTTTGGGTTTTGTCATTCCTTAGTTAATTAAGCTCTATAGCCAACCATCAGTATGAGCAGTTAGTTGCTCATAGGTTAATTAACTAAAAGTTAGTTCTCATAACCAAGCTCTGGACCCCTGATTATGGCGACCAATCTTAATTAACTAAGTAATGTGAACGTTTTAGCTGGTTGTTAGTTAGTTGATGCAATTTATTACAGTGCAAATGTGCACCTGCGCTTAAATAGAAAAATATACAACCCAACTATAACCAAGTTCAATGTGAACGCACTGGTTATGTATATTATTTTAGGATTTGGTTTTAGCGATCTGTGACCTAACCATAACCAACCAAGTAATGTGGAGCAGCTTTAGCTTTGGATTTACTTCTAATCAATAAATCTTATAAAAAGAATTCAAAACTATTTTAGACTAAACTATATTTGATAGCAATGAGAGTAAACATAAAAAGTTTGTTTCCTTTAAAGCAAAAACTTCTAACAAAAAACAGTTGCAATTATTCTTATCTTTGGACACAAATACCCCTCGGAATCAAAATTTACAGCTTTTCTTACAATTTCGTAATTGACTTAATTTGATTCAATTTATAAGTTGAGAACAATTTGAAAATTAAAATTCAGTCCAAAAGAAAAATAAAGAAAAAGAGAAAAATAGTGGAAAAATCAAAAATAATTCAATTAAGGAATAAAAGTAGAATAAAATAAGAGAACAAAACATTTTCCTTAAGAAATATATAGTAATACTTAATACTCGAAACTCTGAAAAAGCCATTAAAACAACTTTATTATATCTAACATTAAATTGAATAAAATTACAATTAAATAGATATATGAATTAGAAATAATAATATTATAAAAATGTCGTTATTCAGAGTCTATTTCCTAAATAAAATAGAAAATTATAGCCGGAGTTGATTCAACTTTTCCCTATTTGCACGTAAAGCAATTGATTTCGTTTTTCCGATGCATTTATCACTCGTTTTGCTATTTTTCTTAATAATAATAATAATTATTATTTTCTAAGAAAATTTCGACAAAAAATTCTCAAAAACCATAAAATATTTAATTATTATATTTTGTGGTGTTTTGAATGAAAACATGTTTTTATATGAATAGATCTCAACAGCATTTCTGCTGAATTGTAATGAATTTGATGGTAAAGTTGAGTCCAATTACGTGAAAGTTTTTCTTAAGCACACAATAGTTGATGAATAACTGATAGGTTAGGTCTGAGCACATGATATAACGTCTGATAACTTATGTATAAAACAAATGTTTGCCAAATTTTTGCAACTATTTGTGCGAGACGTGAGTCCAGTGACTGGACTGGACTGAGAAATAAACAAATAATTCATTTTTACGTCTGGTAATGATCGTGCGATATATCATCGACAGCCCCGGGCTATTGACTAGCCTTGAGTTTGACATTTCCAGAATTATAACAAATATACTAATTTCACCCGACACACTCTATTGCATAACAAAAATATGTTCTATGAAAAAGAGTTATGAAAGTGAGCCTCAAATTAATTGAGAAATAGATAACATAAGTGAGTAGTTCTTACATACACTACAAGTTGGGCTATCGACTGGATGGATGGCCAGACACAGCCATTCCTGTGAAGAGTATAAAACTAAGGGGTGATCTCTAATTGATAAGCGATGGTGACATCAATGATGCTCAGGGCCAACGCAACACAGGGCTATTTTAACGATTCACCTGATTTCTTGCTTTATCATCTTCGTTGGTCACCTCGGCAAAGACGTAGCTAACCAAGGGGCTATAGCACCAACACTTGTAACTTATTTTAGAATTAACAAGAATACCGACTATACAGGTATCTTCAAATGCATCTCAATCATCATGACAGTACTCAAGGCTAACTTTATTTTAAAATTGTAAACATCAATAAAGTATTACTGTTTTGAGTCAAATCCAGGCCAATCCAAATCAGTGCGAAAGTAAATAAATGCAAAACAAATTCATTCACTCATACGGTTCGGTTCAACGAATATAATATTGATATTACAAAGGAATGCAATCTTTAATACTTTAAAAGCGAATATATTTTATTGATTATCTAGTCTTTGATCAATAAATGTTTTCTCATTTGAAGAACACTTGAGATAACTTACAGAACATTCTGATCACTAATTATATGAGAAATTAGAATTTCAGCTGAGATGAGATGATCAATGAACCTGAGCTTATATGTTCTTTCCATAGAATTTGAGGCTCAAAAGGAATGCATTTATTTCTTCACTTTTAATGAAAATGTTCGTAAAATTAGCCCCAAAGCTATGAAAGGATGAGTTTCTCAGAAAATTATCCCAAATCGCATCAAATAGAGTATTATAAATAATTGAGCCTTCATTATAAATCAATTTTAACCTATCTAATTAATAATATATATATATATGATCCAGTTACTTGTAGTATTGGATTAGTTGGTTTTGTTCTAATTAGACCTTGATTATTCCACCTTGCATATTCCTATTTCACAAATCAGAAATGCATTTGTCATAAACAGCAAGAACTCTAAAGAAGACTATTTTATCGATTAATCATAGGATTAAAGACATATTAATTGAGGAAAGATTTTGCAGAAAAATATGTTTTTCACCAAAACTAAGTATAGTTCAACTCATTGCTATAAAACAAACTTTAACCTGGTAAAGTCTAATTGGAAATAAATATCTGGGTACATCGGGAAGACTTTTTGAGAAGTTTAGATGAAGCCATCTCTACTGTACAAACAATTAGTCTAATTATTAAAATATTTTTGAGACTTTAAATGAGGAAAAGTTTGAATCATTAATACCTTTATTAGAATTTTATATAAATAAAAATATACTAAAAATACAATATTAGAGCACATATACCGCACAGTTATTTAAATGTTTTCTAAAACATTGGTCAATATCTCGTAATTTAAACAAATGAGTTAAAACATTAATTGAGCGAAACATAGTTAGGCTTTAATTTCAGACAATTATTTACAGCTTGTTATTATATGAAAATTGCAATAATTTATAAATAATATTATATTTATATATAGTTTTAATAGTCGTTTAAAGCGATTACGAAAGATATATTGAGTTGAGTTGAGATGAGTTGGTTAAACTTTTTTCAAGGTTTTTATATAATAATAAAATTCTAGAATATATTAAATGATAAAATCAAGTCTGTTCTTGAAATTCATTTTGTTTTTCAAATTATTGCAGTATATTGTGGTTTAAAACAAAATTATAATCAATTTTTTGAATAGCATTTTATTTTAGTTTTAACTTCATTTGAAATTCACATAAACTGTAAAAACTTATAGATATTTCTCACGGAATTGATCGAAACCAGAAATATCTACTGGAGTTCAAAGAAAACATCTTAAAACCAAAAGTTTACAAATCCTTGGAGTGATTGATTCGGTGAGATATCCCAGGAATTTTCAAGAATTTTTTTACTGAACTTATTACGATAGACCCGGTAGACCCTTAAGCTTTGTATCTCTAATTCTAGTATTGTCTCCAATATTGCAGACAATTCTTCTCAACTTTGAAAATAAAAAATAATAGAATAGTAGAGAGGATTATGTTTGGGCTCAATGAAGACCAGTATCTTTTTTAGATCCAATACTTGTTAGTCTAAAAGTGAAACAGATTTTTAAAAACCAGTTTTTTTTGCAAAAATCTTGTAAAAAAATAACTCAACAAATATTTAAACATAAAAGCTCTGGAATGAGGTTTTATCCATAAAATGCTGCCAAAGGGTGACATTTCTTACCGGCTTACGTGAAGTCCAGCGCAAAACGTAACACAAAATACCTGAGAATGAGTATAAGAGTGAGTATTTTGTAATTCAGAAAAGCTATTCATTGCATAAATATATCCTATTTTTGGCAATTATTAAATGAATTTCTTATTTTAACGAAAATTTTAAAACTTATTTAATTTATTTACAGAATTTAATATAACTTGTATTATATAAGACACAGTTCCTCTATCACAGGTATTTTCCTCTGATATTTTAAAGTAGTATCAGGCAAATATAAGCAGAATGTTTTGATAATTTTGAAACAAGTATTAATACAAGATTAGATCCACTGGCTTGATCCTGATTAATTTCTAGTCTAATTTATAATTGAAGTCTAAAATACATAAATCAAACCTTTTCTGAACCAATTAGTTATTTCTAGTTTTATATTAATATTGATATAAATTATTTAACTTTAATTCAAAATTTCCTAAAAAAGAGCAAAAAAGTTGTTTTAAATTAATTTTGTGACAACTTTTCATATTTTTTTTATTTTATAATTAAATTCAGTTTTTATTACACAATTTAATTGAATAATAGTTTTAATAGATTTTTAAAATCAACATTAATTTAGTGATGAATTAAATACTAAAACCTCAATAATTATAATAATGAATGAGTTTTTAAATCAGAATTGAATCGAAAATTCTCTAAAAATAAACCGGAATATAAATGAATATTATAATCATTTTCTTATATTATACACACATAAGAAAATGCTATTTATTTGTATAATTAGTTCAACATTTTAGGCCTAATTTTCATAATTTCCAGAAATTCAATGGATTTCTGATAAGATTTGTTGGATTTTAGAATAGGTTGAGCGGAGATCATGAATGGCTGAGAAAAGAGCGTATCTTTTGATTTAATTCGACATAAATTATATTCTGCCTGAAATTTACACTTTTTTATCGTCGATCATAAGCACAGATCGACGTCTTTTGACTTTAGGGAAAGTAATGAAATTAGTTTTCTATCTCTTCTCACATAAGCTATTATAAGAGCAGTTAATTTATACCATAAGCGGACAACTCATGAGTTGGCGAAGTAGTCGTTCACTTGGTTTTAGTCAATCGTATAATCGTATATCGGATTCATTTTTAAAAATGTTTTCAATTATCCCTAAAATTCTTCGTTTTTTACTTCTCTGAACTGAATGGAAATGATTATAATTCTCATATGATTTTTCAATAAGATAGGGATGTGCAAGGTGGGAGTATGGCCCAAATATTATTTAACTACCCACCTATGATTCAGAGTTAAAAAGTTCGAGTTTAGTGCCCATCAGGTTTGGAGGTTTGATATATGAATAGGTAGGTAATACCTGTGCAATGTATTCTGTATATGGTCAAAATAGCTTTTGAACTGACCGAGAGCTGCACACCAGTGCACCAGTGCTTACTTTCAGATAAGGTTAAGTTGTTTCAGAAACTGTATAAAAGTTTAGGAAAATAAATATTAGGTTTGAAATATTAATAGATGTGAATTCAGTCAATGAAATAATTATATAAATAAAATTTTGTTTTTGTTTTTTGATTAAAAACTTCTTTATCTAATATAGAGCTATAATAAGCAGAATTGCAATAATAATTAATTGTAATGTCTTTAATCATTATATGTGTTTAGCGTCAAAATGTTAACTCAAGTCTTAAGCTATAGTTTGTTTGTGTGTCAAAATGATCAAGGTCTTTCTCTCGACACTTCACTAACAGTTATGGATCATTGCTCTTGACTTTGGACTAGAATTTAAGAAATAAGAGATGAGAAGCGAATGAGAACTGAAGAGAAAAATAATAATCAAATCTTATCATTAGAATGAAAACAATTTACAATCAAATAAATCACTTAATAATCATATAATAGAGTCCTTTATTATTCTCACTCTATCTCTCACTCCTCCCTCCCCTCCCTCCCCTCCCTCTCTGAGACTTACAAGAGTTCTGAGTCAAATCAAAATTGGTTTATCAGTTTCATACGGATTGCAAACCTTTGATATCATTTTATCTGCAATTCTTGTGAACATAAAAATCAAGAACTATTTTATCAGTAAAGTCGAGAAATCATTAATTATTTTAAGTAAATAACAGTTGAATTGAATTACGCTTTAAATTAAGATATAATTTATCGAAAATTTTAATCAATTTTTTCCATTCAGTTATTTTAATTGAAAAGAATTCGGATTTTAAACAAATATTCTTAAACTCCAATTAAGCAAAAATGTTTTGAATATAATTTCTTACTATAGTGTTCGACAGTATTAAACAAATTGAAAACCCGGTTCACATTTTCATTCTGGTTAATCAGAAATTTAAGAAATTTCTCAATGAAATTAAAAAGTCATTCAATAATAATATTCTATTATTTTATAAAATTGTTGAATTTAAATGTATTCAAGTTATATTGATATAAAATAGCCCAGGCTTTAGGTTAAGATTACAGATTAAAAGTTGAAAGGCTTAGTCTTTTTACGTTGCCCAACAATCCAGCTAAAACCAAGTTTGATTCAGATTCTCTCAATAAATATTTTCAATCATATCTATCGATTGGATCATCAATTGAGTGATATTCTCAACAACTATTCAAATAAGAGAATCAATGCTTAAGTTTGTGCTTCAAAATCATTGCAAATATTGAAGTATTAATCGTAAGAACAATGACTTAGACATTGAAATATCAGCTATAGGTTGAAGATTTGCAGACAAAAAATACTACGATTTCAATGGTTTTGGAAATTGAATTGACGAAAATGGGGCAGAGAGGACAGTTAGCAAAACCATAATATTTATAAGATTTCTGTTCTTATTCATAAAACTTCATATCAAACTTCAATCATTCAATCACTGACTCATTAATCTATTTAATGATGTTTTGTCTCATAATTTCGTTTTAATTGTCTTCTGTTTAATGAGTTTCAAACAATTGACAAGAATTATGCGAACGAAGAGATTGTGATTAAAGTTTTGAGAATATAATAGACTTTGAATACGAGAGAGAAGTTTGCTTTTAATGGTTGTCCGCTTTTGGGTCCATAAGTATCACCGGTTGAAAGAGTAAACTTAGAATTTCAGCATTCGTTCAAATTATTAAAAAAATTCACTTTTTTTGGAAAAGTCAGTAAAGTATGTAAAATATATACATATTATATGTTTGTGAAAGAGTGGCAAACATTTGGTTCTTATTCTTGTCCTTGAATTCGATGTCGAAGTGAACGATCGACTACAAGGCCGACCACTATTAGCACACCATTGGAGCCCAGGAGCACACGTACGCCAATCCTATCAAAGGATTTCTTTGGTCGACTGACAGCAGTCGGAGAACCAGAAAAAAGGGCGCAATAAGTGATTTGAAAAAGTGGTTGTCCTTCAGAACAGACGAAGAGTTGTTAGAAAGTCAACCAAAAGTTTATATAATCTGTGGAATAGAATATCATAACCGATAACATCAACGAGTGATTCAATCAGTAATTAGGTTTCGCTCAACTCTAACAACACATTAATTGAGTCAAACATTTGAATCATTAAATAGAAAAGCATTTCTTGTGGTAAGAGTGCGAAGGCGTCTACCATTCCGGTCAGCAGTCAAGCTGTCAGCTCTGTTACAGTACTGACTGTTAACTATTGCAATAGACTTACAGTAGAGTACATGCAATCGATTGGTCCGTCTCCTCATTAACTCCAAAACGGCTTATCACTGATCACTCATTAGTTTCAAGGTATCCAAAGTTCAACGAACAGAACATGACTTCAATCCAATCCAATCCAATGGAAATCAATCTTCAATTTGAGTTAAATATTTACTAAAGGAGTGAATCGTATTATGAATAATGAAAATACTATTTATGACAATAACTACAGATTTGATGCAAAACTAAAAGTCAAACAATAATTATATAAATTAATGATTGAGTTATTATTAACAGATTTTTGTTTATTTTTTACTATTATATAAATAAAACTATTTTTTAAGAATTTTAGGACTGATTTCGTTCAGAATTGTTTCCATTAGTCGTCGATTTGTTCGGACTGTTCGGATCAATTTGCTTGAGTTCTTCGTCGATTCGTTCCTTAGCCCTAACGACCTGTCAATCATTTGGAAATTTTATAACATTTTAAAAAACTATTAATTATTTTAATGACTAAAACATTAATTAATATTATTTATGCTTTGAATCAAAGCTCAAAAATTTATAATTGAATTCAAAATGTTTGGGCAAAAGGGTTGATAAGACTATATAGAGTATTCCAGCGGTCAGTCCCCAAACTCTGGGGTTGTTTGTATTCTTGTCCATAAACACAGGTGTAGTCCAACCGGAGGTCTTCCAGTAAGTGTAGCCCCAATTGGTTCGGTCGCACAACTGTCTGAGCGGAACGACAAACACATTCTCCACTTCCTCTCTGTTTATCTTTGAGTTTATATCAAAATCTGTTAAATCAATAAAACCTAAAACCGGGTAAACAATAGAGCCATTGGCCGCCGGAAACGGATTCACAGATCCATAGACTCTGATCCGACTTCCATCGACTCCCAGTTCTTCAACCGTTTCTCTGACAGCCGTTTGAATCACTTCGTTGTTATCGACCGACTCCTCAATACCGCCGGGAAAGCAAACCTCACCCCTGTGTTGGCTCAGGCTATTAGACCTTTGAGTGAACAGAACACTCGGCTCTCTGTCCTCATTGCGACAAAAAGGCACTAAAACTGCGGCCTTAGTTGGGTTCAGGCGTTTCGACCAATTGATGCCTTTCTTCGGCCGAACTATAGAAATGGTTTTCAGAACTCGAATACAGTTCTGGAGATTGTCTTCACTCAAAGCCGCTTCAAATGGATTAACGGATTCGCTTGAATGCAAACCATTGGACTGATTGAGTGATAGACAACCGTTCGCTCGATTCGATTGTTTGCCACGAATTGGAGATAATATTCGATATGAGTTCCAACGGGTTGTCAGACAACTGTCCAATAGTTTCCAGTTTTGAATGGATTTCTATTTATATGTATTTTCAGTTTTGATTCAAAGCCAACACATTATAGACCGAAACGATTGAGACATAAGTCGAGTAAAACAGATATCACTGAAACATACGATACGAACCTTCGACTGCAGGTAAAAGGATCCGCCCTTTGACTTGTCGTTCACGTCGAACAAGTGGTTGTACTTCTTGAGGATCGACTCCGGACTCAATTCATTGAGCTTTTCATTGTCTAAATTCAAGATCTGAATCGCTTCCTAACCATTCATAAGACAAACAATAAGTTAATTAAGGCTTAAATCCAAAGCCAATAAGCATTGGATTACTTGTAAACTCATTCCGAGCTTTGCGTTAATAATCCTATCGTTTGAGCCGTTATTACTCCGCCTCTGATTGGCTGCCGTTTGACTGGCTTTGGATGAGAACAAGTCGTTTAATAACAGTTCAATTAAGTATCTAATGAGTGGACAAACCGGCGAACTCTTGTCTGAGAGCTCGGGTGAAGGCCCGGCCAACTACTTGTGCGCCTAACATAACGATTTGCGCCAAATATTTTGCCTACAAATCAATTAAATTGATTGCAATTAAACTCATAATTAAATCCAAAAGACTTACCATTTGTTTAAAAATATATTTAAATTCAATTCAATTGAAAAGAGTGTAAATATAAGTGAATTTAAAGTCCATTTGACGCACATTTGTATGAAATCATATGATTTTGTTCACACATTAGTTATAGACGTTTTCCATATAATATACAGTATTTTATTCTATAATAAAGTCTTAATATTTGTACACATTTTGCCAAAAATGATGAAATGTTTGTCCAAAAGTTACACAACTTTTCCGATATTTTTTAATCAAAAACTTTTTTTTTAATAATTTATTTGATTTGTTTTTCTACTAAAAAATTTACAATAATTTATATTTTATTTCAAATAATTTTTATATAAAAAATATTCTGAAACCAAAACTTTGTTTAGAATTATAGCACAAAATGTATATAAGAATTAAATAATAGAAAAAATATTAACTTTTAAAACAAAACTGAAGTTTGATTTCAGAAAACTTTTTGTTTGAATATAAATAAAATCTTATTATTATTATCCGATCTTTTAGTGTCGAAAATATTCACTTTTTTCTCAGCTTTTCTTACGTTCTCTACAAATGACTACATTTTCAAAACTGAGCTTAAGTTCTAATAAGAGTTTTCATCGCTTTCTATGAAATAAAAGAAAATTTTTAGAAAAATTAGTTTTAAATCAATTAAACGTCAAATCATTGGACGACTGACTACTGGTTATACTTATTGCCAAATATGATGTCGACGTCTGGCACTCCCTTCTGGTGCTGATATTTCCTGCGATGATCTCTATTCATATGCACTGTGGACGCACTTGCCGTTCCCTTTTCGAGTTCTGCATCCCTGTCCTCCATTTCTCTGCGTTCGTTAATATCGAGAATCAATTTCTTAATGTTCTTCTTCTCTGCCTTTTCTGCCTCTTCTCTGGCCTTCAGTGTCAGCACAAGTTCAGAGTCGAGCGGAACGTCCACTGTCTTGAGCACCGGTTTGTTTCCCTTAGTTCTGGTCATAATCACGAAATTAATAGACGAAAGATCTTTAGACTCATTGTTCGCACAGTCAGTAAAGGCAACACTTTTTTTGGTGGCGTTTCTGTTGACGGGAATCGCAATATCAGTATTACTTCGAACCACTTCTTGGCTCCGGGAGACCAAACTCTCGCTCATTATTTTGTCGAAGTCTTTGAGAAAGTCGTCGTCTTCTGCGCAGTGAACAGTTTTGGGCCCATTTTCGTGGCCATCCCTTCCCATTCTGTCCATTCCGTCCGATGGAATGTTGGCATCGCTTTCGCTTCCATTGTTGTCCTCATCTGTTGTCGTCTTTTGTCTGAATTCAAGTCTCTGTTCGACCGGAAACTCATATTCATCGTCAGAGTAGCTCTCCTGGTGTGACATCTCTTCAGTCAAGGATTCAATTTCTAGTTCTTCTTCTGCTTCGAGAATAGGATTGAGTCCAGGGTTTAGTTCATCACTTGTCTGAGCGGTTACGTCGGCTTCGGTTTCGAATTTAAAATTAGGCAAAAGTTCCTGAATTCTAGGCGTAAGCTCTTTGAGCAGATCGTCGACGCACTTGGAGGCCGAGTCGTAAGAGTCGGCAAATTTGAATTTAGGCCTCAGAACAAGGATTACGTCTTTGAATAAGTAATCCATAGAAAAGCCGAACGGATTCTCTTCGGTATAGAAATCATACGATTTCTTAAACCAAAAGTATTTCTGTTTTCGAAATCAAAGTTAAGTTTGAAATGAAATTCAATTTCAATATAAATACGATTGGATTCAGACCTGAAAGAAGAACAAATAGCAGTCGAGCTTCTTCTTGGCCAGACCTGAGCTGAAATACTGGCCGCAGGTCTCCAGCAATTGAGTGATGAGTCGGATGCGGATCAGGTTCTCCGGCGGATCGATCTCACTGTACATCGAGTGCTCATAAATGACACCATAAGTGACCAACGAATAGAGGACTTTGAAGACAACCGAAGAGTCGACTAATCGGTAATTATAGAGTTCGCCCAAAAAGCGAACCATTGATACCCGTCTCTGGTTATACTTGGGTGCATTCATTTCCATTCCCAGTCGTATGTCTTCGAGCACACCGTCGATCACTTGAGGGACGACCCAGTCTTGGAAAGCATTCATTCCGGCCAACAGATTGGCCACACATCTGATGTTATAGAACTTGACATTCCATATGGCAATCAAGTACTTTATGGCATAATATGAGAGCTCCGGGTCGTCCCAATTCAGTTTACGCATTTGTCGAAGAATTTTGTCGACATTTGCTTTACTTAAGTCGTGATAAAGAAGTTTTCGAATATATTCATGCATTGGAGGCCTTTCCACACGAGTTATCTGAACAGACATTCAAATCAAATGAATTCTTGTTTTTCACAAAATATTAAACAAATTCTGTTAACTCTTACCGCTTGTGATTCGGGAGGGTTTGCGAAATAGTAGGCGTTCTCTATCATTGTTATATAGCGGGAGTCGAACGGCAAGAGAGCCTTCTTTCGCATCATTTGATCCAAAAGTAGTTTTGCTCTTAAGTGCGATTCAGTCGAGCGGTACAGATATCGACCGCACGTTTCCAACAAATTGCAGGTCATTTCGATGTGATGGTGACGGAAGTCAGTCAGCAATAACTGTGCCATACATTAGAATTTGAGTAAATATTTATATTTGCATTGCTTTGAGACTCACTTTAAGGCAATGAAGAGCTTCTGATTTGGGAAAGACATCGAATTTGACTAACTCTCCAATAAAGCGAACGTTTTTGACTTTACTCTCGATATTGATTTGATCTTTCTTTCGGAAGAGAAACTTAAAGTCCTGTTTGAGAAGAGCGACCAAATCAGTGGCGATGTGGGGCATAATGGGTGACATTTGGGCCACAAATCGGGAATAAAATGGCAGTAAATCCAATCGAGTTCGCGGGACTGTGAACAGCGCCCGAACCAGTTTCTTGCGGTTGTTCTTCGTGTTCAGGTTTGTGCAGAAATTAATGGCCGCCCTATCGATCACATCCCTGTTCACACAGTTCACTAAAGTTGTGAAAAATGACTCCAAAAGCACTTTATTCGACACTTTCGTCGGCTCTTTGCTCGAGTCGTCTTCACTGTCGTCGCCCTCTATGTCGGCAGCAACAGCACTGACCGGGTCTTCAATGTCCTCCTCAGCCGTCTCTTCCGCTTCCACTTCTAATTCAATTTCCAGATTATCTTCGGATTCGATGCCATTATTCTCTCCAATCGCTTCTTTGTCTTTATTTTCGTCTTCACTTCCATTCTTCTCATCCTTTTTGTCCAATTGTTCCGATTTATTGTCCAATTGTTCCGATTTATTGTCCAATTGTTCCGATTTATTGTCCATTTGTTCCGATTTATTGTCCATTTGTTCCGATTTATTGTCCACTTCTTTGACGCAATCCTTATAAAGAATTGAAGGAATAATTGCCTTCAAATCCGGCAAATTCTGGTAAAAACTTCGAGTGTCCTCATCCTCCCAGAGCGCCCCGGCCTCGAACTCTGGCTGTCCTTTGAATCGATTGGAAATATCGAAACTCATTGGTCCCGAACCGGATTCGTCGTTCTCGTCGTCCCATTCCGACGGCAGATCCGGCGGCAAAACCGGCAAATCCTCGTCAATGATGTCAGCGAACTGTTGGCTCGAAGACCACAACTTCTGCCAATCGACTTGTTTGGCCTCAAACCTCTCTTTCCTCTCTTTATTCACTTCGCCCTTCATTTGCAGTGCTCTTCGAATCTGTTTTTCTTGATTTTGAAGCTGTTTGTGATCACTGACCACATGAGTGCACAATGACTTGTAGTACTCCTTCAGTAGGTTTTTGACGCCCTTTTTCCGGTCGGGCAGAAGAAACTCGCTCTGAGGTATGGTTAGGCCGTACTTCTCGGCCAATAACCTCATCTTTCGCGGCACAAACCCCGCGTAATCGTCGCCGCAGTGCCGACAGAACGACAGCAATATATTGAGGTTTTGATGGCTTTCCTTATCGTTTGCAGTCAAGAGCGTCAACAGACTGCCCAACACTGGGAGGCCTTCTTTGGCAGTGAAAATACCCGAAGAGATGAGTTCAGCGAACAGTCGTATATCGATTCGCATTTTGGACGCATTGATAGAATCGGCGGCTTTTTTGGGCAGATTCTTGTGCCACGAGTCCAGCAGTTGGGCCGAGAAGTCCGGATATCTTTGATGTAATGCCGAACAGATCTTCAAAGCCATAGGGATTTCGTTGAGCTTGATCTTGGCCTCGACCACCGCATTGGCCACTTCGCTGATGTATTTCGTGAGATTCAGACCATTCATGTCCTTAAAGATGGACTCCTTCTGAGCGTCGGTCATATTCTTCAACTTCTTAACGAAAGTCGAGTTCTTTTTGATGGAAGAGTCGAGTCGTTGGAAAAAGGACTCTTCAGGGTATTTGATCCGATCCTTACTGTTCGCCTCTCTTTGGCTTTCCTTCCATTTCAGGCGTTCTTCGCATTCGTTAATAAAAGCATTTATTTGTTGTCTTTGATCCACATCTTCCTCATCGTTGGTCTCATTCTTCTGGTTCTGATCGACACTGTCTTCGATGGGATTGTCATTCAATGAGTCGATCGCTTCTTCTTCTGCACAATCGGTCTGCGAATCGATTGACGAGTTTTGAGATATTTTTGAATTTGTTTTTACCCTTAAATCAGACAAACCTTTGAATCCATTCCAATGGCGTCTAAACTAGCGATCAGTCAATTAATTAATATTGAAATCAATTTATTTAAACAAATATTAAAACATTTCGCAAAATATATAATCGTTTTTATGAATTTGTTTTCGCTTTTCATTTAAAGTTGAATTCATTGTAAAAATAAGTAAACATTTGTTTTGAATACAAATTATAGAAAATATTTAACGAAATAATTGTATGAAATATAGTGTGAATTGTCTGCAGAAGTGTTGACACAATTATATTCTATGAATATTTGTGTCGAAACCATAGAAACAGAGATCAAAACTCAATTGAATTTCAATAATAATTATTTTTGTTTTCGATTCACATATGAATTGGCGAACCATTTGATTGCAATCTTCCGAAGAGATGGCCACCAATTGGGACACGACTGGTGAAGACAATGAGTGGTACAGAAAACCGATTTTCTCTTCGTTTTGGAAGCACTACAAGCACTGCAACCAATGGTTGGAACGAAACGGATATAAAGTCATTGAATTCAGCGATCATTTCAATGATTGTAATCATAATTATAATCAATCGACACATGAATACAGTAGTCATATGTTTGGTACAAACAGTACCGGTGCTCAATACACGGCCAGACCTGTGGAGACAATTGGCCCGAAATGTGCGAAAATGGATGCCTTGGAAGCGATCGATGAAAATGAATGCAATCTTTTGTACGACAAAAGCGAAGAACTCTTTGGTTTGGATGAGAAGGAAGTGCTGGACATCAGTGAAGACTATCTGAAGTTTGTTATGGAAACCAAAAGACATCAAAACGAGAGAAAAAAGTTGAGAGAAAAGAGACTCAGATATGACTCTCGAGTGGAATACGTGGACATCAGTCGTGTGGACTCATTCGCGCGAAGAGCTGTTGCGCCCAAGAGGTCAGACCGAACCGAGAAGAGCACCGCCAATGAGAAGAACCAGAGGACTGACAGGACTGACAGGAGTGGCAAACATATAGTGAGTGCACATGAGTTGAAACGGGAAAAGATGTTTGAGTTGTACGGAGAGGACTATAATGTGATCCAAGGCATGGAAGCGGCCCTTCAGCTCAACTTCGACCGACTCTGCGACATCAATCAGCCCAAGTTCTGGCCAGTTATGCCAATCAGGATGCCATCGAAGAGCCCATTCAGTTCCTAATCCATTAATTCATATGTTTTTTGTTTTGCTCTCATTTTTGTTGTTTTCAATTAAATTCAATTTTACAGACATTTGACTCAAATATTAATACTTTTCATTAGTATTTCATTTATTTATTTTATACGTATTTTCGCTTTAAAATTGATTTAAGAAATAAAAGAAAGAAATAAAATAAAGGAATTCGTAAAATACCTGTTCTTATCCGCAGAAATCAAATTATATTCAGATGTTTACGTGTTTTGAGTAAAACTTTTAAATCAATAAAAGAGATAAAAACGGTTATGAGTTATGAGAAGTGAATACAAATTGCTTTTAATTAGCTTTGGTTTCACTTAATTGCAAAAAACAATATTTTCTGCCAACCAATCAAATCATATGTGAATTGCGATATATATAATGATCGATAGCGTTGACGACAATTCATTTGTTACTTAAATATGAAAATCTCAGTCAGAGTTCGCGGCGAATGGTTTGCCGTTCCGTGCATTCAATTGACAGAACAAACAATTCGATGGCTGAGCGAAGAGGCACTGAAAAGGTATATGAAATTAAAGCCGTCGAGTCATGTGCCCAACAAAGAGGAATCCGTATATGAGGTCAGAAAAACAAAAGGTGGAGCAATACTCGACCCGGATGACCTGATCATTAATGTCTTGGACGACAATGACTTTGTCTCCGTTGGTAAGTCTTGTCTTGTATTGAATTTCTAACCAGTTTTCCAATAGAAGAGACTTATTGTCGAAATGGAAATAACAATACAGTATAGTCCTAGCAGTATAGCACTATAGCACTATAGCCAGGTGCTTTTACAATTGTTAAGTCAGCTACCATAAATTAGATTAGATAAGTGGGTCAGTTTAGGTATAAATAATTATTTTCGATTATCCTGGTTAAGTTAGAATTTAAGCTTTAGATATGTCGGGTAAGGAGTAATAGTTAAGTAAGTGAGCAATGAATCCAAGAATGTTTGAGCCATTGATTAATTGGAAATTCTTATGCATTAAATGCTTTCAAAAATAATCAAATATTTGGCTAACAGTACTGCACAGCGATAAGGCCAGTCCTGTGACAGGACAGGTGGAAATTTCGGGGAATTACATTCCAGAAATGATTGAAGGAAAATATAAGACACCCGATCAGGTAACATAACTGGGTCATTGCAGAACTTAAGGCAAAAGTTATCTGAAATGATCTGTTTATCCAAAGTATCTATCATTGGATGGCAACAGCTTAGGGGCCGATGACTTGATTAATCTGGGGAAAGGACTCTTCAAGATAAGGGTAACTCAACTGAACATAGAGTTCAGCAAAGATTGAAAATAAAAATCTTCTTAAATAAAAATTAGTTAACCAGCGATGCAGAGGAAAGGGTTAAAAAGGGAAGGGATTTACTCGAAGAGATATTGGAGACGAATCGAGTGGTGTATGGAATCAACACCGGATTCGGCAAATTCGCCACAACTATCATCAGTAAAGAAAATCTGAGAGACCTTCAGCTCAATCTTATTCGCAGTCATAGCGCAGGGGTGGGAAATCCACTCAGTCCTAAGCGGACTCGAATGCTATTAGCGCTCAGAATCAATGTGTTGGCCAAAGGATATTCTGGTATTTCTTTGGATACATTGCTTCAGTTGATCGATGCGTTCAATGCTTCCTGTCTTTCATGGGTTCCCGAAAAGGGAACGGTTGGCGCGTCTGGAGATTTAGCACCTCTTGTAATGAATTACATATTTTGTTGAATAATATAGAAATAGAATCTATTTTTCACTTTTAGTCACATTTGGCACTCGGAATGATTGGTGAGGGAAAGATGTGGTCACCAGAGAGTGGTTGGGGTGAAGCCAAGTATGTCCTCGAATCACATCATCTGAAACCACTTCAGTTGAAGCCAAAAGAAGCGCTCGCTTTGATAAATGGCACTCAACTGATCACGTCTTTAGGCGCCGATGCGGTCGAAAAGGCTATGGCTATCGCACGTCAGGCAGATATTGTGGCCGCAGTCACACTGGAAGTACTTAAAGGAACGACAAGAGCTTTTGACCCGGATATCCAAAGAATAAGACCTCATAAGGGGCAGAGCATAGCTGCCCGGAGGATAAGGTCTGTCCTCAATTCAGACCTCTATCCGTCAGAAATCGCTGAATCGCATCGATTTTGCAACCGAGTACAGGACGCCTATACCATCCGGTGCTGTCCTCAGGTTCACGGCATAGTTCACGACACAATAGAGTTCGTCAAAGGAATCATAACAACTGAAATGAATTCGGCGACCGATAACCCCGTGGTCTTCACCGATAAAGCAGAGATTCTGTCGAACGGCAACTTTCACGGAGAATACCCGGCCAAGGCTTTGGACTATCTGGCAATTGCTGTCCACGAATTGGGCTCAATGAGTGAGCGCCGGATTGAGAGACTCGTCAATCCGGCGCTAAGTGGACTGCCGGCCTTTCTGGTCAATAACGGGGGCCTCAACTCAGGCTTTATGATAGCGCACTGCACTTCCGCTTCTTTGGGTAAGAGTTATGAAAAGAAAAGAAAAATTTTGTTTCAATGAATTTTCTACGAATTTTCTATTTTCTATGAATTTATTCAAAAAACCCTCAAAAGTGTCTGAAAATAAGGTCTTATGCCATCCGGCGTCAGTCGACTCTCTGTCCACTTCTGCCGGCACTGAAGATCACGTATCGATGGGAGGCTTTGCCGCCCGAAAGGTCCTACAAGTGATTGAAAATGTTGAGCGCATTATCGCAATTGAGTTACTGGCCGCCTGTCAGGCCTTTGAATTCTTACGTCCGTTGCGATCAACTGCGCCGCTCGAGTCGATCTACGATTTGGTGCGAACTGTCGCTAAGTATGTCTGGCATTGAAATGATTTTATGGTATTTCTGATTGAAATCATTACTGGTTTTCCTTTCCTTGAGATAGGCCTTGGGATAGGGATAGGATTATGTACACAGATATCGATGCCGTTACAGACCTATTGGTCGACGAACGTGTTTGGCATACAGTTCACCCGTTTATCATTAAATATGCGTCAGAACAAGTAACAGCTACTCGGCCCCCATCTCCGACCACTACTGTTCTGCGGAAACGGTCGCGAATTGAGAATAACAGCGATTCTAACAATAATGTTAATAATACTAAATAATATCTAAAAATCTGTTTTTCAATAGTTTTTTACACTTATTTCGACACTTATTTACGAATAATTCAATCATTTTTTATATAAGAAATAATAAAATGCATTAATGGAACCCCAAATGAATCGCATAAACTACAGGGTCTGCCGTAAAGGGCTGACCAGAACTTCCTACAGAGTGTTAGTTAACATAGTTTTCAGAACATTTTCTAAAATATAAATATTCTTATATTCTTTGGAATATTAATGAAAAAATGAATAATTAATTAGAAATTCAAATGGAATTCAAAATATAAGTAAAGATAATATTTGGCAGAACTTAAGTGAATATATTGATAATGAGGACAAACCAATTTGTGCCGGAATATACCGACTCATCAGAGTATGACTTGATTTCAACATTTCATTGAAAGTATATTTAAAAACATTTTCAAGAGATTCGTAAGAGTAAGACAGTCTACATAATGGAGCAAGGTTCAAATGGTTCACATGTCTGGGTAACTAATGTCAAATCTAACCTTCCTATGAAAGGGCCTCAACTGAACCACACATTTGTTTCTGTGTTCGCAATCGATTCGACTTTAATTCGCAATTATTTTAATTAATTTTTATTAAAAACAAATAAAATTAAAATTAGTATTGAATTAGAATTCGTATGCATTTGAATGAAAGCCAACAATAATTAAGAGTCAAATGATTTAAGTTCTGTCGAAACGATTATCACATCTATAATGACGACAAGTATTAGTCGATTCACTGGTATTTCGTTTCGTTATAAGAATTGGCGAATCAATGGCTCGAATGATGTCTTCATTGCATTGAACTGATGTAAGGCTTGGATGCGATCGAAGAATATGCTGAACACTAATAGTGTGGACACAAGTGTTGAGAAGACACAACACTTTCAGTCGTTTGGCCACAGATTTGGTTAAATCAAAATCAGCGCTGATTTGAGTTCCGCTTAAATAGAGTTCTTCTAAAGCGTTGCCATTGTTTAGGATGTACTCAAAAGACTCGTCTTTGATGTCCGTTCCCTCCAAATCAATGACCACTAACTGTGCCATCAATTCAATGTTCAAATCAGTGATTCCGCTGTCGTTTACCCGAAATAGTTCTTCAAAATAAATATATTTCAGTGAATGGAAGCGATTGAGTGATCGACAAGTCCTCGACTCGAATGCATTCAAATGACTGACATTTAAGTATTCAATTGAATCCAGTTTTGCAGAGGAATGGCTCGCATCTGATTCAAAGAGATTGAGACAATCGGTGCCACAGTTTATGAGCGATAAATGGGTTAAACCGATGGGAAGTCTGTCGTCGGATATGTTGATCGCAATCATGTCCTCCAAACACAAGCGCTTCAGTCGTCGGCACTTATTCTTCAAGATATCCATTATTTTGTTACCAATTCTTTGATTATTTATTTTAATTGAAATCAAATTATTTTCCGATAAAAACAATAATTTTTTCAATTCTTTTGTTTTGATTTGTTTTGATCTCAAATCCAAACCAGAAGTCAATGAAAAATCTTTGGCTATTCGTCGCCATTGAGTGCAAACATCTTTGATTGACAACAGGTCTATGGCATCACATCTGGAGAAGATTGTGAGCCACAGGTGTTCGGGTAGAAGTGACCACTGGCCACACGAGTGCTCTTTTGATGGCATCATATCATTGAATAATGTTTTGCTTTTGTTTAATGCGTTTACAAAATAAACGATTTTTTGTTTTCTCACTCAATAATGACGTTATGAATACAGAGTGTCTGATCAGTCTGTGCTTTAAACTACAGCATGCATTTTCAACCTTTGACGATATCGTCAAAATTATATAGTAATGAGATTCGTCGAAAGACTGCGTTGGGGATGCCTGAACTACAGTATACCCCACTTCAATTTAATATATAAAAAGATCATTTTTCGGTTTTATCAATCTATTAATTTAGTTATGAATGAATACATGATTTTCCTGTATTGCCAGTATTCTCATCCCGAAACTTCAATTGTTGACTGGATCAATTTAACCCAGTTGCTAAGCTTCCGCTTTTTGATTTAGATTCGACTATTTGTCTGAAAAGTGTTATCTCATCTCCAGAACAGAAGAACTGTTTTTACTCACAATCTGTTTGTGTTCTGCATATTCTCAATGTTATGTCAAATATTAGTATAAAGATTAGAACCTGTTTAGTATCAATTCGATTACTGGATCATTTTTATTGGTTGTTCATTGGAAGCCACCAAAAATTAGATAGACCTGGGCCAATTCAATTTGTAGTGCACCCACTCTCAACAAGTACTATCAATATGTGCCTGACCACTTTTCAAGCAAATCGGATGCCCATAGCCAGACCAAATGTCTCCACTAGTTGTACCAGACCAGTTCTGCCTCTATGTGTGTGAGAGGGAGAATAGCATACAAATATGAGGTGGATGAACGAATACGTCATGTCATGTCATGTTATGTCAGTTTTATCTTTGAATCACATTTCTGTCAACTTTTCCAAACATTGATTGCAAACAGTTATATAACAATCGAACGAATCGTTTAATTAATTATTTTCTGTAAAACGAGTCATAAGATCAGAGACAGAATGTCTGAATATATTACTCCCAAAATTGTGGAAGACTTTCGAAGAGATGGTGTCGTTTGCATTAGAAATGTCTTCGATCAGTACTGGGTCGGTCAAGTAAGGCGAGGTATTGATAGAAATCTTCAGAATCCAAGTGCTTATAGCGAAAGACTGGCCAATGATAACGAAAGCGGCGCTTATTTTAACGATTACTGCAATTGGCGTTCAATTCCTGAGTTCGAAGAATTCATATACAAATCGCCTGCGGCGCCGCTCTCATGGATTCCGTGTATAGTGTCTTCTATCACGAACACGTCTTGGTCAAAGAGGCCGGTGCTAGCAAACGGACCCCTTGGCATATTGATCAGTCATATTACCCCATCGATGGATCTAAGGTTTGAATTGTCTTCACTTCTTAAGATGACCAGAGCTGATACATATTTGTGTTCTTTAGTCGTATTCGCAATGAATTATCTTTTTATAAATATTTCATTATTTGCTTTCAATTAATCTAAAACTCATTTCCATTTAAGGTCTGTTCCCTTTGGATGCCTTTAGATTCGGTTCCAATTGAGAACTCAATAGAATTTGTGGCGAATTCGCATTTGGATGACAAGTGGTATAAACCGCGTAAATTCGCCACTCATTTGAATTATAGTAATGATAATTCAGGCGATGGTAGACATGAAAACAGAGAGTATTTTGATGTTCCGTCCGATGAATATATTTATTCAAAGTATAAAATACTGAAATTCTGTGCCGAACCGGGAGATTGTATTGTCTTCCATATGCGAACACTTCACGCGGCGCCGGGAAATGCATCAAAATCTACTGCTAGAAGAGTTTTAAGCACCAGATGGTTAGGTGAGTGTCCAGAATGTAAAGATTTCATTATTTAGCAGGTTGATCCATTTAACCCACACCCTTGCGCATCTCTGGTCTACCGTATATTAATTATGTGAAGGACGAGTGAAGTATGTCTGCATCCGAGTCCTATCCAAACAATCTTTATTATGCATTACAGGTGACGACGCCGTCATAGCTTCCAGACCGTGGATAACGAGTCCCCCGACTACTGGAGGACTGAAAGTCGGGGAAAATGTTATTAAATCGAAAGAATTCCCTTTGATTTGGACCCAAAATCAATGAATGCAATAATTATTTCTCATTTTTTAAATTTTGGGACAAATTCTTAAATAATTTTTTATTTCAATAAATAGTACAATAATTGAAGGCATTTAATAATAATAACGATTATTATATGAAATGCAATTTTCAGAGCAACAGAAATATTGTCCAGTAATCACAATGATTGTCAGTAGTCATTGTCAATAACAATGATTGTAATCACTCGGAATCGTAAGAGAATTGATTTAATAAATAATATTCGTTTGAGATATACCGCAGAGAAGAATAAAATATCCGAAGAATATGATTGTCATCTTTGAAGGAAAATAAGATAATATTGATTACAATTAAGAAAATATATCATAAAAACGGTCTAAAAATTTCACAAATCCAGAGATTCTAAGTCTTAAGTTGAACTAGTTTGTTTATGCAATATAACTTAGGTAGTTATATTTCTTTACTGTCCTTACAGTGCATTATATGATAGAACAGAAGAGAAGTTTAAGAAAGGCTTTAAATATTATTGAATTACCAAAAGTGAAAGCAATAATGGCTTAAATATGCAATGTTTTCCAAATCTAACATTGATGCAAATGTAAGCCGTTATTGCTTTCACTTTTGGCAATGACCCAGAAATCAGAATTTATTTAAAAGAATCGGTTTCATCTGAAGGGTTTTGGGTGCAAAACACACTACTGTGCAATATTATTGATTCTATGCAGTAATTATTTATATATGAATATTGTATAAATAAATGAGCCAGACTCACATCGATCAGATTTTTCCTCTTAACGCAGAAAAGGTTTAAAAACGTAAATCCAATAATAGTTTCGCTAATTCTCTCTAAAATGATCTCAAGTTCTAAACGTCTCGGAACTGATAATAAAAACAAATTAATTGAATTGAGTTTATTGTATGGCTTTTGAACAGTGGCCGGAATAAGAGCGGCACAGGAGCTGACGATATAGAGTGTGTAAAACAAATACAATAGCATTACAACCAAAATAACGAAAGCGAATAAATTCATTTGAATGAATACGAGTTGATATGATATGAATATCAAGAGTGGAATACATGTGCTTAGAGTCGAGAAAATGAATTTACGCCAGAATTTGTCAAAATCATTGATTGAGGAACAGATGCGATCGTGTTCTGCAAATATGATGTGAGCCATGTCTGAGCGCCAGTTCTTCTTTCTGTATGATATACGAGAGGCTAATTTGATGAACAATTCGTTCACTTCCTCCAGTCTTATGACTAAATAATAGCATAGAATTTGAAAATAATAGGAATTAATACACGGAATGCCTATTAAGTAGAACAACCAAACGATATGATTGAGAACCCAAAAGAAGCCATAAGTCGTTAAATAAAAGTATTTGCAATTCACGTAATAGAGGCTAATAATTGTGAGGATTGACGTGAAGTACACAAAATAATTAATAATTTTTGTTACTTTTGTTATGATTTTGACGCCTCTGTAGAGATCCATAAACATTGTTCGCTTCCAAATACCCATTTGTGACGGAGGGATAAAACCTATACATAATTCAGCATTCAATAATCAATACATAGCTAGACAGGCTCAGGGTGTGAGGGTCAATTAGATTTGTTCAGATTTTAGACAAAAATTTCATTGATTTAATCTAGTCACAACCTTAATTGTTACAACCCAACAACCTTGAGTGCTAACCCATTGAACTGCAATACCTCTATTGCCGATCTCTGAATCGATTCATCAGTAAAAGTGCAGACAATCTAAACATATATACCTCTAAGCGATGCAAAAATCTTAATCCAAATCAACTCCTTTTCGCTGGAAATCATATAAATCAATGACTGATACGAAGCGTTAATATTAATCAGAATAAATGGTATCAAAAAGTAAACTCTTTTTCCACCGAACCATTGGGTGAAGTCTCCGAAATGTACTAAAAAGTCGTGATTATCGGGTAATGAGAGACACAAAAGCAGTCGAATAGTGTTTGCGAACAAATATATGGTTAGAATTCGATTCAAATAGAATTTGGATCCGTTGGCCAGTAATTGATTTTTATTCAAATAGCTTTTCAACGGTTCCCTTATTATAGTCATTTGTGCCAATCCATTGTCTATGTCCGTCAGTTCAGTCGCATAGTTATCATCAATCAATTCATTCATACTTTCATCGAATTCAGCGAAGTTTTGAATCCTATTATTACAATTGGAATCCATTTGTTTGAATAACTCAGTCATAACTGCAATCTTATCCTTAAATAACTTATAATTTTCTCATTCAATCGATTCTCGTTTATATGCAAAATGGGAACAGAATTGTAAATTTATATAAAGAATATTCTGTAGTATTAATATTGACTGAGCAATGCTTTTTAGATAAACACTGGATATGAATACTCTATAATAGAGTCTATATTAATATTGAGTTTATTGTTACTCAAAATTAACGATGAATTTGCATGACTTCTCTCTATATTATTCCTAATCGTTATTCTAAAGATATTTTATTTCTAAACAAGGCTGATACAATATTACATTAACTCCACATTTTAGAGTTGATTGGCAAGTCATTTATAGAGTAGTATTAAATAACATAGACTTCAGACTATTAGTAATTATTAGACATCGGATTTATAAGTAACAATACTACTCTCAAGAGCGGTTCCAACAATGAAAAAGTCAATTTTCAATTATTTTTCACGAAATATAAGAACCACTAGATCCAAAGTATACTCGCTGGTAATAACGTTCGTGCTTGTTCATTGTTGGAACCACTCTCGAGAGTAATATTGTTACTTACAAATCGATGCCTAGTAATTATATACCCATTGCTAACATAGAGCCTTCTCTATAAATACTCTCTCTCTCTCTCTCTCTCTCTCTCTCTCTCTCT
>JAQIWA010000034.1:0-67458 GCA_034693305.1 Eueremaeus valkanovi | reverse complement strand
AGAGAGAGAGAGAGAGAGAGAGAGAGAGAGAGAGAGAGAGAGAGCTTCAAACAAATATTTCTGTTTGAACTTTTCGCTTATTATGCAATTAATCACTTTATTTGTGCATATTTTGCACATATTTTTTGGCCAACATATGAAACCCTATATTGGAATAGTAGCCATAAATCTTGTATATATTAGAGCCAATGTTAATCTAAAACTGTATTAAACCTAATTTATTAAACCATATTCTCTGCAATACAGTATATCCCATATTATACTTCTATTAAAACATGTATTTTAAGCAATTTTTTGAGAAAAACTATTTGAATGAATAATAATTGTATAAATATATAGCATTTGACACAACAGTAGACTCTTGTATGTGATTAACGTTATTAAGAGAGCTCACACACGGAGACAGAGGACATCGTTACCATACCATAGAGTTCGGGGATCTGTTCGGTATAAGTAAAAAAAAAGAGTAGTTGTTCTCCAGTTATACAAGAGATCCCATTTAGACATTGCGTATCAAAGTTGACACCATTTGGCACAAACAGTGAATATTCTTTGTGTGTTCGGCCAAATGCATATCCATCCCAATGAATGATGAGCTACAAGAGTGTGAGGAAGAATAATATACACATAGATATACTGTGTGCACGTAATACACAAAATGTATTAATATTTTTGGTTTTATTTTACAAAAATGAAAATCACTTTCCCTCAAACATAACTGTTCTGAATACTTTTTGAGTCCTATTTTAGTGAATTTATGTAATTCTAAGAAATTATGAGTTTATTTGTTCCTCTTTCTGACCACTGGATGACTGACTCTCTCACTCCATAGCCGTAGTCTTAGACCGGATTTTGGGCGTTAGTCTCATGTCTTTCGCGTACTTCACAACGAATTCCCCTATCATATGATGAGCCGGATATTTGAGTCATTCACTGGACTGAACGGTTCAGTGATAAGCAATTGGAACCGATATATCAATGGCAATGTCAATGAAGAAATGGACCAGAAATGGGCTCTTTTTCCTATTTGTTCTCTACTTTTGTGCTGAAGAATATGTTTTTTATAATTAAGTGCTCTCTGTATATCATCGGTCTTATCCTTTGACCTAAAAATAAAAGGGTTTTCTCTTTTGCAGTAAAAGTCTGAATAAATTAATTGAATGCAAATTTATATTTATATAACAATATTCAGTTATAATATTATAATTTTTTAGACAAAAGACAAAGAAAATGATGATTTGATTTATATGAAAAATTATTTCCTGGCCTTTAATATTGCTATACTGTAATGCATAACAGCTATTGTACAGTAGATCTGGTAGTTCTTCAGTACCCACAAACACAGTTCCAGTGATGGGTTGACTGAATTCAATGGGCATATCGTTTAGGACAGGACTGGCAGAAGATATGACGATATATACAGAATAGCGAGAGAAGAAAAATGTTAAAGAAGTGGAACAAAGTTGGAACAGGAACATGTGTATTGTGGACATGGCGTCGCCATCACTGGAAACGGGCCATTGATAATACAATTTAGCACTAATAGTAATACAGAGCTATACTGAGCCAAAAACTATAAGAGCTGTTACTATGACTTACTATAATATTACTAAATATGCGTTTACTGTAACTGAAAAAAATACATTCAGTTATGCATACATTCACTCTAAATGACTGAATAGTGAAAAAAATTTGGTTTAATTTAGACTTAAGCTAAGAAAAAAATGACAACACAGAGGATGTGGAAGAATGGCGTGAAGAATGTTTTTTGCGTATAACAGAACGACACTTTCAATTATGGCCAGACCTTAATTACTGTGCACTGTTCGGAGACGTTTTTTAGTTTCTAAAAGAGGAGGAGGTTTTGAAGACAGTTTGAAGACTGTCTCAGACATTATACCTCATTTACAACATTAGACACCAGTGATAAGTACTGTTCCACTAATGGGTACTTAATTATAGATTATATCCTAAATATTGGTTCAATTTTTTCACTAATTATTTCTATTCCGATAAATATAAAATCGATTCATATATTCTTCTATGACTTGAGTTAATGTGAATTTCATTGAAAATTGAAGAATATTTGATAACTTTTGATAAATAGCAGTATTTTTGAATTTTCTTAAAAAATTATTCATTAATATAGAATATATTTTTTCTGAAAGATAATAATTTATTTTTAATTCAGAACCATTTCAGTCACTATCATATGATTTTGCAGATCATATTTCTATAGCAAATATAATAAGCAATAAATTAGAAATTATCAAAACTATTACCGAATTTCTATTCAGTTTCTCAATTATTTTTAGTAATAATTATTATTTTATAGAATTTCATTTGAAATCTGTTCGTAAAGTATTTTGAATTCTTTGGCGAAAAAATTGGCCACAAATTAGGAGTAAATTGAATAATAAGTAAATGAGACAAAACATAAGTTTTGCTAAAATACTAAATACTGTACTCTTTTCTCTCAATCAATCATTTATTTTAAAACTAATGTTTATTCAAAAACAGAAATAAAGACTTATTGATTCAATTAACTCGAGATAAACATAACTTATTTCTCTAAATGCATATAATTTAGTTAAACAACTAATTAGTAAAACATTTAATTAATCAAAAATTCATCCGAGAATGTGATCTATTGCTCAAAATAAAGATTATTTTGAAGAAACAAAGGGGAAAATGAGTGCAAGAGATGCAGATAAAGGGTTCAGAACAGAAGTAGACTCAGTTTGGATGTTCAGATTCAGAGCTAATTATAGTATTTATTATTATTAGTTGTTTGTTATCTAACAGTAAATTGTTTGTGTCTTTATGTGTGAAACCCTTTCAAATGGATAATTATTCAGTTGTATAATCTCTTTGGGCGACCAAATAGTTAGGACCAGCTCTGGCTTGTATGACATAGCTTGTGGTTAATGTAGTGAATCATTCAGAGGGCCACCCAAATGGATAGGCCATTGACGCCAGCATTTGGACAGCAATCTCAGTGCCAAATATGATAAGAGACTTCTGGAGAACATTGTAATGAATGAGAAATAACATAATATTTAGACTAATTTGCAAAATGACCAGTGATAGTGACCACTGATATGACATAACTTATCTTATATTTAAAGACTTTCTGTAAAACACAAGAAAACTGTGATTTTTTGTTTCTCACCCAAACTCTTATCCGAAACACAATTTCCGGATTCATGCCATTGAAGGCAGAGATCAGAGACTATCATATCTACGCTATTCTGTAATAAATGTAATGAATATGCGTTTATCAAAAAAATGTGTTCAAACCTATTATGTATGGCTTTGAGGCAACATTTAAAGTACTGAAGTTTTTTCTGAATAATTTCCAACATTTTATTTCTATTTTAGCTCTAATGACGCGCCCATCGAATCAGACCCTATAGTGTATAACACAAGTGATGTGTGTTTTATAAGTGAATTCAAAATAAGATTTTTAGTGATTCGATGAAAAATTTCGTGAATTTATTTTTATTCCACTAATCGTTTGATTTTTACCGCAGAAATCACTAATTAGTGATATATATCTAAAAATGAAGTCAACAACCAATTCGTTTAAAGACAATATTTATTTTATTGCAATAATCATTAATTTACTAACACTTTGTGCACATAAACTAAGAATCAGACGACAGATATTGGAGTTTAGAATGAATTATATTTTACAATAAAAAAAATCCAAATGAAAAAAGAGATGCTTTGGTTTGAAAGAGGAAAATGATTTTTTGGCAATACTATTGAGTTGATTCGATGCAATATTGTGCCACTGACTGCTGAGCATACAGTACTGGTATATACTCTTCCAGAATATTTGTGCACTTTATACGAGTATATCATATATGAAAATCAATGCTTGTGCTCATAAAGAGTCGTTTTGGCTCTATTTTCAGCTCTATATTTGTGTTGTGAACACTAATGAGCACTGGAAGAGAGAGAACGTCAAAAATATAAACTGAATACGTGCTTAAGGCTCAGTGTATTTGTGCTCCAGTACTGAGAGAGACAGTGAATGTAGAGTTTTCTCTGAGACTATTCAATGGTATATATAGAAAGGGATATAACTTTCTCTACACAACTCACTAACGAACGAATGATGTTTAGAGCTTAGGGAGCATTTGGATGGAGACAGAGAGCACATACAGTACACATAGAACAGAGAAAATGCTTCCAAAGGTTTTGCTCAGCAACACAGCCCAGACCTCAGATCAATAGAGATGGCATACAATTGCAGCCAAAGTTGAAAACTCATCTCTGCTATTGTTTTTCAGCTTTTCATTCGAGAGTTTAGTTCTTTTCATCTGTAATATGGAGTCATTTTCATTAAAGTTGTCAAAATTAAAGTACCATGCTATGTTTCACTATAAAAGCCAGACAGACAGACAGACAGACAGACAGACAGAGAGAGAGAGAGAGAGAGAGACCACTGCACTATTATGCTTTGACTGTTGATCTCAATGAACACATTTGTTATGAACATAAAATGTGACGATCGATATAATAATCAGGTTTGTGCCGGCTATTCATGAGTTGTGCTATTCTTTACGGTGTCTTCATTTGAATTCCTATATTAAGCAGAGATTCCAGAATTTATAGAATGGAAACACATTTATTCCGGAGATAGGCAATGGGGGTACAGGGGGAAGACCCCCTAGGATTTTGGCTGAGGCCCCTGTCGTCGAAGGCTAGTTGCCTATCTCTGATTTATTCATTTTCTTAATACCTGTCCCATATTATAATAATAATAAAAATAATGAGTTTATTCAAAGGACATGCCTTTAAAAACACAAAATATTATGAATACAATTCAAGATTATTTACAAAACTTCTGTATATAAAGCAAAATAAAAGACATTTCGCTCTCATTCATAAATATTGAGCCAAAAGACTACTGTATATCATGTAATATAATCAAAATTTCCTTGCCTCTATTCACCCCTGCAAGTGGCCTGGGCTTATATACCCAATTTAACAATAAGTCTATCGATTTTACGATTGGCTATATTTTCGTAAATCTTCTCAAAATGAAAGTTCACTTTGAGTTTTCATATACAATAAGCGCAGGGAAAACAACTACAGAATCTGTATTTTATTCCATAACAAAGCGATAGCACAGTTATATAATCCCTTGAAATTGGGTTATCTGTTGGGCTATACTTGAAATACAAGTCAAAATTTTATATACTTTTGAGAAATTTCGATATATTTATTGCTTTGAAGTCAAGTATAAACTTATTAAATCAGTTCTAAAAAACAGTTTTAAAAATTTTGTTTTATCTACAAATCGATGGATAGATTGAAATCTGAAAAAAAAACTTTGATT
The DNA here is from genome assembly GCA_034693305.1 of Eueremaeus valkanovi. NCBI lineage: Eukaryota > Metazoa > Arthropoda > Arachnida > Sarcoptiformes > Eremaeidae > Eueremaeus > Eueremaeus valkanovi. The sequence continues at coordinate 62,108 of JAQIWA010000034.1, read as the reverse complement.
TATTGTAGGTTTCAATAAATCTATTTTCAGCTCAAATCCAATTCAATAGATAGAAAATATTATATATTTTTTGGTTAAAAGCAGATAATATTTGCTTTACAAATTTTTGTTACTGTCTTAATAAATATTTTCAATACATTTGTCAAAATATTCGTTAGAAAAATAAAAATATATAATCTTTCTGTTTGTTACTCAAAAGTGAGTCCAAAAAAACATATGCAATAGAAATAGGAAAATATGTATTAATAATAAATGAGTTACGAGTTATGGGATATGAATAAAAAATAAGTGGAAAATATATTTTTAAAGACCAAATGCACCACAAAATGCGTAACTGCTGTCAAAGTCTAATAATCAGAGCACTTATTATACAATCTATTATATTATCTGATCTTTTTATCATAACTTCATAACGTTTTTTAGGCTAAAACATAGGAAAAAATATATGATTTATTGCAGTTTTATGTGTCGGCTCATTCTTGTGGCTTATATTAATGCAATGCTAATGGAATTGATTCAGTTTTGTTGGTTTGAAGGCTAGAATTTGATATTAATAGCGCTGTTTGACCTCTACTACCAAAGTATATATCATTATTGAAGCGCTTTTCGGATAAGTTTGCCTTTCATTGTAATGCTGTGAATGTGCGACACCTCTGCCGGAAAGTGTCGGTGTGTTTGTCACACAGATTCGATTGATGGCCAAAATTGTGAGTCGACTGCACAGTGCGTATAGTGAGTACCAGCGCTAATACGCAACTCTAAACCAAATTCTATACACAATACTCATAGCATATGATATCCATTTCGATGCAATCGGATAACTGATACTAAACTCAACTGAACTGAACTAAAGCCGCACTCATTAAAAGCTATCTTTATATCCTCTCTCATATCAAAAACACAAAACTTCAGTCATTACTAAAAACAATTTTTGTTTCGCTAATAATTAGATGTTTTTATGCATTATTTTTTGAAGAAAATGCATATAATATTAGTTTTATTTTTCATATCTCACAGATTCTTATGTTAGTCACGAACGCACTGTCAGTCGTAAGTCAAATATTATTTTGTTTTGAATATTAAAAATTGAATTTTTGTTGTTAAGTAAGAAATCTTATGAATGACTTATTGAATGAATGAAAACATAAGGCTTTGAACTGAAAAATTATATATCAATGTCATAGAGTTTGATATATCTGTTATAGACTGTTAGTTGTGTGGCTCAGTTTGCCTCCAGTGCTGGTAGTATATGAGTGGAGCACAGTTAGTGGTCGTATGAGTCGGGGAAGTATTGATGAAATGGCTTTGTGTCAAATTGGAAGCGCAACAGACACAGGGATAGGCACAGGAATAAAGGGCTCTAACAAGAAGTATCGACACGCGCTATACCTGACACGTGGCCTGGGATGGGGACAGATATATGGATAAAGTTGTAAATGAGGTTTGCGAGAGATAATGGAGGAGAGAGAGAGAGAGAGAGAGAGAGAGAGAGAGAGAGAGAGAGAGAGAGAGAGAGAGAGAGGCATTGGTAGGCATATGGAAGCAATCAGGCGAATAATAACAATGATTTTTGAGCCCCCGATAGGGAATTGTGACTTATGGTAGAGAATAAGTGTACCAATAATAGGGCCAACCATTTGACTGGAGTTTATTGTGTCACTGAGTCGTATGCTCTCCACTGCTATTGTAGAGTAGAGCCGATACGAGACCACTGGAACTGATTCTCATTTGAAACAGTGCTCTGAAGCGAATACAGACATAAAGTTCGGATCATCTCTTGTGCCACTCTATACTATAGAGTAGATTAAATGTGGATTCGATTCAATGGAAAGTAAAGCCAAGCCATCCATAGCTCACTCAATGAGGAGTCAGTCCACACACGCATAGATAGGCTCTCTTATGACTGGCATCGCATAAGTTATATTATCTTTAAAAATAATCTTCAATCTAATGGTGTGAATCTCATAAATAATAAGAAATATTGTTATGACTTATTGTTTGTTGAAATGTATTTTTATTATTTCAACACAAATTTCTTATATTTCTATATTTCTATTTGGTTTTCAATACAACAGGAAATATATATTTAAAATAAAAGTCAAATATATTATAAAAGTTTTGCCAACAAATAAATAACAGAAAAAAATAAATAATTTTATTCAAATGAATAAGAAAATGGTTGAGAATTCAAAGTTTACAATATTTTTATGACATATCTATAGATAATGATCAATAAAAATATTAATATTCGTCTGTATGTGACAAACATAATACCTGTTTATAACAATAGCGTGTTTTCAATGAATTTTACGCATAAATTATTTTAATTATAATATAAGGCTATATATTCTTATGTGTACTTAACAGTACAATACAGTAGTGTTAGGTTTTAGATATCTATTCAGTCAGATATTCACAAACATTAAAAATCTTTTTTGGATTGTAATGTTGGCACAAGTAATATACTGTTCAGTCGCACAGATACTCGCATAAAGGCACAGTCAGTCAGCGTGGATATACATCCATAACTAAGTCACACAAAAATGAATTTTTGCATTAAATTAATTGCAAACGAAATATAAATATATTTTTCTTAACAAAACAAAAAACAACGGAGTATTTTGAATACGTGAATGCATGACAAATGACTGCATCCATAACTCTATTTTTCATCCCTTTCCCTTCGTGTCTCGTAGAGAAAACTAAACATTAATTTGCATATTAAGACTAAATCGTATGCATCTTCGCTACTGGTATTCATCATCAAAGCCAAGAAATGCTTTTCTTGTTCTCTTCACTTAATATTCTTATAGTCAGTATTCACAGCAGAATCTCTGTATAGAAAGAATTTATTTGTAAACTTCCTTTTGATTATTAATAGCAGAATATATATATATATTTTCTTGAAGTCGTATTAATAATAATAATTTTAGTGATGAATACATATAATATGCAAACTTTTACTCCTATTTTCCAACATTTGAATTAAATTGTATGAATACATAAACACATTTGTAAAGCATTTTTATATTCTGTTGTGTGAACTTCATATACGGTTCACTATATTGTTATGAATTATTGGGTGTACTGTAGGTATGCATACATTTTATACGAATATTTAAATTCATATTTAAATTAGAGCTCCGGTAGAAATGTATGAAAAATTTAGGACACATTTGTTACCATATATTTGTGGACCACTTGAATGAGCACAATATTGAATACAATCCATATTATATTGTGTTTTGCTTCACACCATAACTCACAATAATATGAAGTATATAAGAAATATTGTAATAATAATAATAGTAATGAAAAATGTATTTAAAAAGTATGGGTAGAGCGGAGGCAAAGAGCGGTTCTGAGGACTAATCTGTATCGGAAGCGCTTCATTGAACAATAAAATTGAGTGCAATTCTGTTGTTATACTATTTATACTATATTTAAATTGTTATTCTAAGTGTTTAAAAAGATTAGTATTGAAATGCACTGACATATTCGCACACACATCACAACAGACATAACACAGCCATCAAAAGAAGGAAAGCATCGGTGCATCGGTTTAAAGCATATTCAGTGAGAATATTCATTCAATTATTATGCAAAACATATATCCAGTATTGAGTGCCAAAACCCCGACCAACCACTCCATAGGCAACAGTACAGTACAGTACTGTAACAGTTCTGTATTGTGCTTATCAATAGACGTGACTTATTATTATTTTGCGACAAATTCTTTAATGCCTTTCAATAGACACAGAATCTTATCTTTGATTTGGTTGGGAATCGAAAGCTAACGAACAACTTCTAAGAGGGACTGAATTTTTTTTATATATTTCTCTCCTCTCATAAAACTTTCACATTAAATGTGTTCAGAGATTTACGAATTAATTTATTGTTTTCTTTATATATAATTTTTTTCGCCTCAAAACAAATTGTAATTAAATATTCAAAACATGATTTATACGTTTAACACAAAATGTGAAAAAACAAATAAAATTATTCTTTTGCTTCAAATCTTTTCCTTTCTTATGATTAAACATTGGAAAAGAAAAGACTATTTTTTCTAACTTTTTTTTCTTCTTTTCTTTGCATTCAGACCTGAGATCTTAATCGAGTTTAATGAGCAGTCATTCGTTAAAATTATTCAGAAAAATATAAATAAAATTAAGAGTAAAAGAAAACAATTGAAAGTTAGGATACAAACGGAAAAAAATAACTCTAAATAAAAAACACATTAAAATTATAATTCATGTCTCAGAAGATATAGAAAAATATTTTAGATAAGAAAGACGAGTAACAGATATGTTGTTTCGGACAATCAGTAAAGTATTGAGAATATAGTGAAGAATAAAAAATAAGAAGAGATAATAATTTTGAAGAAAATCTGATGAAAAAGGTCTGCAAAAAAAGAAAGAGTAAAATACGAGAGAAAAGGTTTAAACGAATTGCCATTCATGACAGTCATCTGATTTAAGGCAAAAGATAGCAATCATAGCAAAGATAGCAGTTCTGATGCAATCCATTCATTATATATGCGACCGAAGAGAGAGCACAGAGAAGTGAATGGCAGCGATGGATAGGCACAGGCATGTCATCGTCGGAGTCATCGGTGCGGCAATGCTCACAATTAACCGCTTTGTGAGCATCACAGCCACAGCACAGGCATAGCAGTGGAGGACTCACTAATTTGCCGTCAATGAGATGGTCGGGTCCTGTCCTCCAATTTATTTGCGTCAAAAAACTTAATTTTTGTATTTTTCATCTCTGAATGTCATTTACTTTATACGAATAGAGAGAGATAGGAGGGAAGGAAGAGTGAGATAACTGGAGAGCTATCTATAGCTAATAATGACTATTTTCAGTGTAAGACTGGAATAAAAGTGTATAGGTGCTATTTTCAATGTGAACATTGCTTTGCAATTTCACATTCAAAGCAAACTTGAGTTCACTCTATAAAAAATATTATTTTTATTGCAAATATTTGTTATATATCTCCATAATTATGCCATAGATTTGAATTCATTTTCTGCAGTTTATTCTCGGATTCATTGAGCAAATGCTGGTATAGTATCTCACATATCATATAATAAACTCTTTACTATTTATACTTTTTTTTGAATTAACTTTTTGGCAAAACATTTTCGTAATATAAGGACAGTTAAGGGAATAGAAAGTGATTAAACAATTATGTCCTTCCTGTTTATATTCAAATGTGTTTTAATGATTCGCATCACTCAAAAAACATACCCCGCATACAAACTCACCAGACATTAAATATTCAAATAAGTTATGAACGTTTTTTAATTGATTTTCTAGAGGTTTGTCAGACTATGTTATCTCTATTTTTAATATGAATTTCGCTTTCATTCAACTTATTATTGTTTTTGTTTCACTGCTTTTAATCTTTATGTAAATATAATTAATAATAAAATACTAAACAAAAAAAGATTTGTTTGAAAATTGGTGTAAAAGCAGAGAATATATATATCTTTAACTAAATTTGTTTAATTGCAAACATTATATTAAATATTCAGCTAATGTTTTGACTACTATAACAACGAATAAAAAGATTTTTCTTCTGATATATATCTCTTTTCCTAAAAAACAATTTTCATTCCTTTAAATGACTGTTTCAGTCGACTGAAAAAAATGAATACAAATAAAGTGAATTTAATATTCAATTTTCATTTTTTCTTTAATGTTATTCCATATACTAATGGCTATAATTAGAATATCTTTATATTTAATCAGAAGTGAATAATCAGAATAAATAATATTTAATAAACTAATAATTTATAAGTTGTCTCAACCCTTGCGGCCCAACCGATAATGAATTATATATTTATCGGACAATTAACTGGTTTTCAAATAAATTTTATTTTTATTCAACACTATTTAATTGATTCATTGAATCTGTAATAAAAGTGAATTCAATTTGAATGGAAATTATATCGACTCGACTCACAAGCAATACAATTATTTATAGTCGGATTTGTGGTTACTTTTAAACTTGATTTTCGCTAATTCTTCTCCCCTTTTGGTTCTGGGAAAACGAAAATTTGTTAAAAAATTAACTCCAATTTCAATTAGCAAATGTAGTAAACAGTTTTATAGCTGTGAATGGAGGCCAGAGGTCACGATTATACAGCTATTGATAATTTTTTTATATAAATTGATTTTTATATTTCCTATTAATATAAGAGATGAGAATTCTAGTGAAAAAATGAGTTCCGTATTCACATAGATCTGACTTTAAGTGCACAGAAAAAAAAACTTATCGGGCGATCAAATTATACACTGCTTTGTTTGTCGCGGTATTTGTGTCTCCGACAGAGTTTTCAGCCTAATTAAGAAGTTTATAAAAATTCTTAAGTTATTGATTGCATTCATAACATTTCAAAAGTCTTTTCAAACTTTGAATTCTTGATATAAATTCAAAAATGAGTATAAATTTCAACCGATTCTGATCTTAATATATTCAACACTAAAGACATGTATAGATAGACAAAAGTGATGCGCAGAATAATTTCGCTGAAGAACTAATATATCTGATCCAATATAGCGGTCGGTATGTTCGTAGGAAAGGGTTGTTGTCGTTATTGGTCGGCGTTTTCTCAGTTCTGGATTAAAAAGTTTGAGTCTTGCGAACGGCTTCTGCGCTCCGGTCTGTTGTCTGTGAACTCTCAGATCAAGTCAGGGGAAGGACTGCCACAATGCGTGCTCTCACACGTCTTGCACCCGCCCTAACGATCCGCCTTCACTACTGGTGCTCATACTCTATCCCGATGTCATCATTAGTCTGTTAGAAGAGTTTTTGCGAGTCGTGTGTTGTATAGCATATGTATAGCATTTCTCAACAGATTTTACAATTAAATAGATTTTTCGGCATTTTTTCTTCGACTGATATATCAGTTTTTACGTCATTTTTTTGTTTCACTCTTTTAATATTGAATTTCGTAATAATAATAATAATCTTTAATAAAAATCGATAAATATATTGATCGCAAAAAGAATATTAATTTTGTGCAAAAGTTTTTTGTTTTTTGGCTCAAGTTTTTGGTTTGAGTTTTGTTGCGAAAATCCGTTCGACAAATGAAGTGTTTGTCTCTTTTGGCTAATGCTATGAAAGAGTGAAGTATGCGATGAAAATGCGATACTTTTAGTGAGAGTGAGTGAATGAGTCGATTAATTATATAAGTGATACGAACTGAGCCAACACTACCCTATGCTGTGATGATAATGCCGGCGATCTCTTCGGGACCAAACGGTGAAATGAAGCCGGACTGCAGTCTGAATGCCAGTCCAGCCAGAACTGAATGTGCCGGTTGTGGGGCACTGATACTGGACAGGTACTATTTGTCGGCAGTGGACCGCCAATGGCACGTCCATTGCCTCAAGTGCTCCCAATGCAAGATTGCTTTGGACTCAGAGCTCACTTGCTTTTCACGCGATGGACATATCTATTGTAAGGAAGACTATTATAGGTAAGCACTGGTACTGTCGATCATTTTCTACCTTATTATACCTGTTCTCTCAGGAAAACACATAATTATTATTCAAAACAATTCTTATGAAAAATATATTAATTTACATACAAAGCAGACAAACACACAATTTATGTCATTCGGCGACAAAAATAAAGTCCTTTTTTCCTCTCTTTCTTATTCCCTATTCTTCTGATGAAATCATAGAAATTCTTCTTAAGATTATTTGAGACAAAAAATTATTCTCAAAATGAGTCGAACAGACAATCAGATTATATGTTAAGCAAAATAAGAATAAAAAAGTCTATTTAGTAAAACGGTTTGTCGTCTGACAGGTAGTCACGTTCATGCCTGTCCTCATACCTGTGCTTTCTCACCCTGTACTCTATATCTAATATTAATAAACTGTATATAAGATTAAAATTTTTGTCAAAAAAAATATTGTTTTTTGTTTTACTTAATTCACAATTCATTTGAGTTGAATTCAATTGATTCTGTCATCGCATTGAACTTAATCCCCGGTCGAGTTGAGAATGAGATAATAATTTATCTGTCAATGAAAAAGGAGTAAAAAGAAAAAATCAAAAGTTTGTTTCGAGTCGAGTAAATCTGATTCTTAAGAATTGTATGAATTCTTATAATGAAATATCATAGCTCTGAGCAAAATAAAGGATTTATTATTTGTTTTTAAAGGGTTTTCTTTGAATAAGACTTATATTATTAATATAAATGTCCGCTAATATTGAAAACTATTTGCGATAAATATCTTTTTATCCAAAAATCATAATCTTTTCAATTGATAATATCATAAGAATATTAAAAGAAAATAATTTGTAATAAGAAAAAAAGGATATATTATTTGAAAGCAAAGGTGTGCAAGAGTGTACTCATGGTGAAATATCTCGACAATTTGAAATGTGACAAAAATACTATCAGTGATCTTGATGAAAAGACATAAATTCGCTGTAAATGCTTAGCAAAGGCGCTAAACTAAAGTTGAGCCATGCTAATTTTGAATATTTGTAGCGAAGGTAGTTTTGATGAATTGTTGCTCAGAATCGTTGCACTCACACCACCAGTGCTTGAAATATATTCAGCGTTTTCTGAAATAAAGTTTTATTATTTGACAATTGAGGTCAGACTCTGATAGCGATCATTGTATTAATATTAATACATATAGAATACAGTCTATGCAGAGATCAGTTATCAGTATTTTTTCTTTCAAATAAATTTAAGAAAAAATTAGATTTTCTTACAGTAGAAGATAATTTGGTCATTCAGTCAGTCATTCATTCATTCCGTTGATTCAATTCCTAATTTTTGCTAATTATAAATAACTTTTTTATCCAGTCATTAATCAAAGCGAAATTCGAAACTTTTTGGTTAAAATCATTTTTGAAAATTTTTGAAATTTAATTATTATTAATATTTTTACTTATGTTTTAGTTATAATTTTTTGCAATATTATATTTACACTAAAAATTAGAAACTTTTTTCGTTCATATATTGTATCTGACCTTAAGATAACAAATTCAATTAGTTTTAAAATCAATCTATAAATCAATTAAAATCAATAAAAACAAAATATAAGAAAATATCGGCAAAAGAAAACATCAATAAAATTGATTATTATTTGCTATATTATGAAAGTAATAGAAGGCATAGCAGAACAGAATAAGAGTCAAATGTAAAGTAAAATTTTATGCGAACACAACAAATATGTAACTGAATATTGAAAAATAATTTCAAATTACAGAACAGAAACAAATATTTAAAATATTTCTTTAAGTTTCAAAAGTAGAGTAAAGAATATTCAGAACAAATACAATGCACTGAATATCAACACAAACTGAAATACAAAAAACAAATCAAATACTAAGTAGACCTCAGACTCCAAGTGCCCCAAAAGAATTTAAACCTCAAACCAGTGCCAGAGTATTGACTGACTGACTCTTTTTCTGTCTGCCATCGATGGCGTTCCTCACTCTATGTCCGGCACAGGATCTTCGCAATGAAGCGTTGCAGCCGCTGTCGAGAGGGTATATTCGCGTCGGAACTAGTCATGAGAGTTCGCGACAACATATATCACATGCGCTGCTTCACGTGCGAGTGGTGTAACACAACACTGGCACAGGGAGATTACTTTGGCCTGAGGGAGAATCTAGTCTATTGCCGCAATCATTACGAAATGCTCACTTGCGGTCACTTCCTCTTGACTTCCGAGAACGCAATACACCCGTCGGCGCACGAGAGGACAGCATCGCAGCCAATAATGCCAGCCTATGGTTCCATATACTCGGGCTCTACTGGGCCGGTGTCGTCCGGCACAGTGCCCACAGTCGGTGTACGAAAAGGTAGACCTCGAAAGCGAAAGGCCGGAACAGATGGCGGCGCTCTTCACGATACTCACTCTCCCGGCGCCGCCTCGAATCCAAGCGCACAAAGCCCTACATTAGGTATGCATAAGACATATGACATATCCATTAGCATTGACTCAAGTATTGACTTTTGAATGTTTTAATCTGTTTTCACGTTTGTATTCAAACAAAAGGCAATTCAATAGACAGTAACGTTGTGTCGAACCTGAGCTCTAGCATAGACACCGGCTGTATGAGCGATGGCCAGTCATCCCTAACGGGCTCATCGCTTAACTTATCGGGTCATCCTTCAGGCCAGAGGACCAAACGTATGCGCACTTCGTTCAAACACCACCAGTTGAGGACAATGAAGTCCTACTTCTCCATCAATCAAAACCCTGACGCCAAAGATCTTAAACAACTCGCACAGAAGACTGGCCTCTCCAAGAGGGTCCTGCAGGTGAGCCAGACTTGACTCTCTACTACTGTTACACTAACAGTAACTCTGCTCTACTCTACTATACCCTTCTCTATACCCTCCTCTGCCAACACTTAACTTATGGCACCGAAGGCTTCAATTTAGTGTAGAATAACAACTCTATTGTATTACTTGACTGATAAGTGTCGTAAACGCTTCATATGATTTGTGCATAAGTTTACAATCAAAACAAATGACAATTACTGTACAAAAAACAGTGGAGTTTAAAGACAATCCGATACTATGCTAAACATTGTGGCAATCAATTTGAACATTAGTACAGATTCTGTATTATCTTTCCTATACTTTTGTTAATATGATTCACTGTTTAGGCTAAAAATTAGATAAAATACCGATTTATATAATAGAGCCGAACCTCACAGCGTATGCTATTTAAAGGATCATCTGTAAGGATCTGTATCTGTTCAGGGATAATTTATTGTTTTTATTCTATTAGACATTCATTTCAGGAAAGTTTTTACTTTGACTTCTGTTCGCAAAGAAAAATATTTATTTCTAAAGTCGATTAAATGCAATAAAATGCTAAATAGAAAGTAATATCTCTTAAGAAGAAGAAAAAGTAATTTAAAAATGAGACAACATTTTTGTGTTAAGAATAAATAATTGTGTGAACAGTCGTCATAAGAAGGCAATAAAAAATTACTTGTGTTAAGATGTTTACACATAATAATTATTCATTTGTCTCAGGATTTCGGCATATTTTTTGCCGAAATAGTATAATCTCTGAACAAATATTTTATTTCATTTTGTTTTATCACAAAAATTATTCTTCATTTTAGAGAAAATTAAGCAAAAAAAAAGAAAATTCTTTGCTATCTATTCGTAAAGTAAAATACTTAACGTTTTTTATAAAATACTTATCACTTCTTAAGAAGAAAATAAGTGATTCAGTGATTCAGTGATTTCTACTCTTTATTAAGTATTACTAAAACGTTTCGATTCTTATATTAGATATGATTTAGTCTTTTCTTTATCATTGAATTTCTTAATGCATTTGATTTTTGATATAATATTCAATATTAATACCGAAGGTCTGGTTCCAAAATGCTAGAGCAAAATGGAGGCGAAACAATCTGAAACTGCCTGATGGCCAGGACATTGGCTTAGGTGGCAGTCAATCACTATTAGCACATCCGTCGACGCCATCGACGGGTTGCGGCAGTCCTAACGGCTCGACTCGTCCATTCTCATCGCCATCGCCAACACTATCGACTAACGACAACCACAGCCACACAGGTTCCAGCATTGAGTTCAACCAATCGACACATCATTCAGAATCAATCATTCCTTTGGCCGCTTTCCAGGAATTGTTTTGAGAGACAAAAGTAATTTATATTTAAACACAAAACACAAATACAAATAGCATTTGAACTGAATTTAAATATGATTTAACAGAATTAGCCAAAAATTCTATTAATTGAAAAAGAGTATACTATACTATCCTGATCAAATCATACGAATATTGAGTTACATTTTGTGTAAATAAGATTATAAACCATAAGACAAATGTGTAATTAATGGAAGAATATTATGGAAGAAAATACTTATCATTATATGATATATAATTTTTTTTTCTTGCGGTGAATACTTTAATTGCATACAAATTATTATAAATACAGCCATTAGTGAAAACAAATTCAAACAAAACATTTTTGAAAAATTCATTTCTTTATAATTCAATTTAAATGTCCGGAAAATTATTTTCTGTTTTTCATTATTTATCTGAACACATATAAAATTATTGTCAAAATATTTTATTATAGACCGTAAAAAAACTGATACCACATAAAAGCCACTTCATATACAATACTGTACAGTATTTCAAATGACTCAGATGAATTAAGATTATAACAATAAATAAGATACTCTCAATTCTCACGTCAATTCTTATGTGCGATTGTAATAATAATTGTGAATAAAAAAAATCATATATTGAACAAAACAAAGTCACAAAAAAGCAAAGATTTTCTGACATAAAAAGTCAAAATTCATTTCACTCGTTCACTATAAGTCAAAACTTATTGTTTTCGAAAAGAAATTCAGGACTGAGTTCACAATTTTTTCTGTCCTGTTCTGTCACATCAAAGGTAGCGCCGATCACTTGTTGCAAAATTAGCAAATAATGATTTAAAAGCCTTTCAAAAATATGTTATAAATCAAGAGACGAGAGAAGAGCTCTTATTAAGTATTAGGACTAAAAAGTATTATTCAGTACTGACTGTTAGAATATAGTAATTCGTATTCTGTTTTCAATATATTCTTTAAGTAAATCATTTTCATCGTTGAGCACAGAATACTTTAGTGAAAGTTTTGATAAATTTTTGTTTCTCTCTCTCAGTTATAAATAAGGATTTCTTCTGCCATTGATTTATAGTTGTATTTCGTTTGCATTTCATTCAAGAAAAAAAGTCAGGAAAAAGATTTTTCTTTACTTCAAAGCTTCAGTGAAATAAAATTAAAAAAATGTTATAGTTTTAGACAGTATTTCAAAACTATTTCCAAAAAAGATATTTCAAATGAGAGCCTAAAACATAAGTTTATTTATAAATTGGTTTCAAAAGAAAACTTTTATATATAGTATATAATATTGAATATATACTACACTTAAAGTGAAAAATGTTTTACTCTTTTAAAAAACAAGTTAAGAGCAAAATAATAAAATAGAAATAAAACTTTCAGAAATATATACACCGTTTTAGAGCCTATGCTTTCCGTATAAATGTATAGCAAATAAGAACAACATAAACATTAATCTTCGCCAAAGTTTATGTTTATTTTATTATTTTATTCAAAAAGTCGCTTATTTTGTGTGCAAAAACTTAAAGATTGATTTCCGATGAGATCAGGGCCTAAGAAGTGAAGTGAAGGGCAGAAGAAAAAAATTTGTCTTATTTTTTTATTTTTCTTCTTCTGTTCAAAGGACTAGAGTTACCGAACGTAAGCGATGTCACCAGAAAAATATATTTTCGCCAAAAAACTTAGTATTGATATACAGAATAACATTTTTTATGCTTTAGTTTATTTTCTTGTTTTGTTCTCGTTGTTGATGATGAACATCAAGTTCTGCTGCAAAATCATATCGAGGTTATAGTTTTGGATTTGTATTACAATCTCTTTATATTTATGCGAATTATAAGTTTAAAAAATAAAACAAAATAAAAACTTTAAACAAAAATCGTTACAAAGTTTCGGTAAAATATTTTTTTAGTTATTCTTTGTTTTTGTTTCTGTTTGAGGACTCATGTATTGACAGAAGAGTAGTACTCATATTATATGATAGTTTATCTGATGTTTCTCTTCAGTCTATCCTCTGTTCAGTTGCCTCAGCGGACAAGTCTAGCGATAGCTTAAAGGCATGTATTTGTGAATACGTTCTTAAACGGTATGAACGGAACGAAAGACTCGCTCTCTTTCTCTATTCACTCGAGTGTCAGTACACCCGACAATATACAGGGGCAGTCGTATCACTAAACTCAATACAATCTCCTTTTTATAAATTATATAAAAATATAACCAATAAATCAGATTACAAGAGCACAGAATGCATAACAAAAATATTAGAAAATTTTAATTATATTTTTTTCGCTCACTGTTCGACACAAATATAATTAATTAAATATTTTTCTTTAATTTAGAAAATCCTATATATTTTATATTTTTAATCTTAATTTAAAATCTCTTAATTCTTTTTTATTTCTATTTTACTTTAAAATCCTATAACTAATAGAAAAATTATATTTTATTTTTCCTGTTATTAATAATAATAAGCTTTAAATATAATATTTGTTTTGAATACTTGTTTATATTAGCACTGGTAGAGCGAGGCTTAAAATAGATATGCAATTCGACCGACACTTTTGGTTTGAGTTCTTCTACTCTTTACCGTTGATAGCGATGTAAAGTGAGATCAAAAGCATAATATATGTGAATGAATGAGAAGTGAGTGAAAGGTTTTTCGCTTTCTTTCTCTTATTTCAATCAATGTTTGCCTCTCTATAAAAGTTGGACAAAAATATTATACACTTTTCAAAAACGTACGGCTCGTGTGTAGTCTATTTGAAACACTCCTCAAGTTTTGACATGAGAGCCAAAATACTGGTGACTGCAGATGCCTACCAGTGCTCCAGTGCTCTCCTCTCTGGCTCTGTCTAAAGTATGCTTACACTCAATAAGTTATTCATACGCTGTCTAAATATGGATCTATTGTAATGACAAGTCAGTCAGTGTTCCTCCGAAAACAAGTCAATACATTCGATACTCAAATATATTAATAGTTACTCCGATTCAGTCCATCAGTGTATTCAATGAATTATATTTATGGCATTCACAGCAGTGCTGAGTGACTACTGCAGTAATAGGAGAACATGGCTTATAATTGTCCGAATGATTTACAATAGAATTGAATGACAAAAACCTAATGATTATTACAATAAATGAGTGAATATAGACTTAAAAGACTATCTGTGCTCAACAGTGATCTGAATCGCTATAGTATTATATTAAGTGAAGTATTTGTCTCACAAAGCAATCCATTCATGAATCCAATCATGAGTTCGCAAATTCCATACAAAATACTCTGTCTGTATAGTAATCACTGAACTACCGATTGGCCACATCCGGCCCCCACCAGCCCTATCAGCCTCTCCACACGGCATAGGCATTGGAATAACTTAACCTTTCGGTTATCTATTTTCCCATTGATTTTGATTAACCTCTAAATTGTTTTTCACATAACTTTCAAATCCAAAGCAAATGTTTGCAAATTTATTTAAGAGCCGAAACTCAAGAGAAAAACTCAATATTTTTCACACATAATAATTGAATTATTGAATCGACTATTCTTTTTGTGAAAGAAAATTATTATGAATTACACACAAAATATTAAATATAATATATTTGCTGTTTAACTGATTCATTGAACCCAATCCTTATTGTGTGTGTTCTCTATCTTAAAGAAAATTATTAATATTTTTATCAAAAATATTGTTTTCCAGAAAAATATAAGAAATAATACTTTTCATACTTTTCCTGAAAGATTAGTCGGAATTAAATATCATTTTCCAGTAATCTGTTTAACTGTTAATGCTTTTCGTATGTGTTTTAAATTACATTAGCTTTTGAAGAGTGAGGAAGTAATTAAGGAATTAAGACAATTAACAATTCTCTGCTAATTATTTCCATTTTTTCTTTTCTTTTCTTTTCTTTTCTTTATTCAAATTCTAGTTTATGTCAAATGAATAGATATTTTCTAAAGATTATTGCAATTTAAGACAACTTTATGAAAGCATTTTAGACTGAACACATTTGTCATCATGGATCAAAGCATTTAAAGGAGCACCAAGCTTCTATCAAATTGAGACAATAAACAGGTATCATTTTATTCCTTAAAATGTATGTGGATGATAATTGGCTCAATTAAACAAATTGACGTCCTTTTAAAGTTATTTTATCAAAAATTTTGGGAACCCTGTGTGCGCAACCCCTGTATGAGCAACCCTGGTGTATTTTATTTCACTTTGGCTTTAATTTTGAGGTAAAAACAAAATAAAACTCATCCATCACTTATGGAATTAATTGACAATTTATTCTATAGTCAGTCAAATGCTTGTTCATTAGTGGTAATCAATTTACTTCAAACTCAGCTTTTCATTAGAAATACAATAAATCTTTCATAAATATGTACAAGGTTACTTTAGTGGATGATTTTTTATTATTTCGGCAGAACTACAAAAGCGTCCTTGTAGTTTTTGACAATAAGTGCGCTTTTGGGGAATTTATACAAAAATATCTAACACTGAGTCATCGAGTCTGGCCATCCCTGGTCTGGTTAAGCGGTTTTTATAAAAAATAAAATAAAATAAATTATTTTAAAGCAGAGCTCATATTAATTATGAAATACTTTTTTAAACGACATTCACGTAATAAACGACCGAAAAGTCTAAACCAACTAATTATTAAATAAATTATTTGATTGATGTATTCAAGCGGTCAATACGTTTGGTTAAGAGAAGTGTTTTTCATTTGACATACTCTCCACTCTTCTGACTGTAAACTCTGTTTTGACTGATTATTATTATCACCTGCACTGCACTGCACTCCTCGGTCTCATCCGGCACTACACTCACCGACAGAGACGAGTCATTGCATCTGTCCGGCCAACAACTGAGGCACAGGCACAGGGATTGTTGGATAACTGAATATTTTCTACTTTATCTAATATTTTAGTGTTAATTATTACTCAACAGCCAAATCACGTTCGCAACAGTCCCTAACCCTGGTATACTAGAGCTGATGGAAAAGGTATGCGTGCAGTGAAGGTATAAACAACGACTAGTAAAGTAAAACCAAAGTATTATAATATAAGTCATAATAATAGCAGTACTTTTCAATAGCAGTTATATTCCATGCCTTATAAACATTATTCCGATTATTGTTTTCCAATCAGTACGTGCTTTCACTCCATTCCCATCGCATTTGATAATTCTGTTGAGCAGAACATGCATTCGCTTCTGTGCCTCTCCCTCCCTCCCTGTGCCAACTCTCTCTCCTTCTGTATCTCTCATTCTTCTATTCTTCTCTCTTCAGATGCAAGCCTTGCACACAATTGAATGTATTGAGGATAGGCTGCATATGTAGGGTCGGGAGGACACTGGCACTCACTCTTGCACATACACGTGCAGGTGCTGCTATGCCGCTACCATTCATTCTGATGCCTGCATTCAGTTTTAGACTTTTCTCCTTTCACTGTATATTGAATGACAGTTTAGGCAAAACATTCAAAACGTACGAACCATTAAATAACGGATTCGTAGTTATGGCCTAAAGCTATGGCTTTATATATAAAGTCAAATACAGTCCACAACAAAAAATATTCTGTTATATCGGCCGAACATCAAACCCACTGCTAAAGTACTAGTGCTGTAGAGCTGTAGTATGTGTTCATCGAATATCAAATACAGTATATTATTATTTCATTCGAGTTATTAAAACAGATGAGAATTGTGTTGAAAGAGTGAACTCAACTTAAAAGTAATGTTTATATTAACCACATATTCATTGCATATTCAAAAATAACTATTATTTTATTTAAATTTCCAAATATTTGGTGAATATTTTTCATTATATTTTATGGTATATTTGAAAGACTTTTTGCCAAATAATTGAAAAATCATTAAAATTGAAGAAAAAACTGAATACAAAAATGGTTTGACAGCAAGTATTCAAGAATTGGGTAAAAATAGTCTTCAAAAGTGAGTGAATGAATAGCTAACTAAAAATGATTAATCAGAATAAAATGTTTAAATAATTGTATGTATGGTATGGGAGGAAAAAGTAAAGAAGAAAACCATTATTTAAATTTCAGAATTAAGTTGTTATACAGTTCTTATGTATGGATTGTGTAAAGAAGTAATTCAATACAGTCTAGGCTTATATACACTTTTGTAAAGTTGGAAAATAGCAAAAAAAAGCTAAAATACATAATATATTTGTTGGTTTTGTGGCTCACAATCAGTGATTAGAGTTTAAATTCAAAGAGAGTTTTTATTTTTTGGAAACACACAGACATATCATATGAGTTGAAATGAGCCAATTTGCTTGTCAGCCCTAAAACCAGATTGTTTTGCATTTTGCCTGCGCTAACAACAGCACCGAATTGTATATTCACAAATATATGCTCACTGTATACTATACTTTACATACGGCATACATGCCGTATCCCTGTGCTCACTGGCTCTCACCCAGTCATGCCTGTGCTCCTTTGGCATCAGCAGTTTGACAATTGCAAAATTGGTTTTGAAAAGTTTTGGAAACTTTATTGACATTTAGAACAACACCTACAATATGAGTGTTGGCCCCACTATGCTATGTTGCCTGGATAGTGCCTGAGCCCATCACCCGAAGAACTGGCGATAGGAGTGGTCCATCACTGACACCTAATACTAATAAAACTTTATTGCCTAACAATATATCAAACATTTCTTTCCTCTCTATCTTTCAATCTCTTTCAACAGAATTCTGATCTCTTTTTTGCACTTTTTTATTACTATTATTTCAAATGTCTTTCCCTTTATATGCAGATCAATGAATGCAAAACACTTCAATTCATACTACAGCTCACAATCTATGGCTTAAATTTTAAACATCAAAACAAAAAAATTATATTTTCTGTTTATCAGTCGATTTGAATTAACACGAATTCTGTGCTAATTATGAATTGATTGGAAACTAATGAATAAAGTTATATAAAATTCCAATTCTTTCAAATTGTTTTCCTTAGGAATGCATTCATTGAAAAATCAAACAAAAAGGAAAAAATAGTCAAAAGTTTATCTAAAAAATAAAAGAAAATTTTTAAACAAAAAAAGTTGAGGTAAGGCTAACCTAACCGCACAATAAAGCCATTTTCGTTTCTGTTCACACAGTTATTGTTTATAGATATTTGCTATGAAAATAAAGATCATCTGATTTGATAGCAATTGTTTAGACCATTCAATAAATTAATTATTACTTATGTAATCGTATCGAATGAAAAGCAAGTTTTGTATGCAATTTAATTTGTCTTATGCTTGACGTCTATATTGTATAATAAATTCTATAATATTTACTCTAAAGTCAATAACTATAGCCATAATTCGATGGGCTTTACGTGAATAATAAAGACATTGAAAGAAAGAACTATTTGGCAGGTCTTGAAAAAACACTAAGAAGTCTATTCTGTATTATATTTGTTCAAAACCTTACGCTCAGTCAGAATGTATGAAAAGTTCGTGAGAATTGAACGTAAAGTAAAAGAAGCAAAAAATACGATATATAAGAATGAACTGCAGTTTCCAATGCATATGTGAATCTCGTGATGAGAAAACTGATCAGTGAAACCATTCATTAAATACCACTATATATTAGACATACAAATAAAGTTAGAAATTCTTTTAAAGAGACGTTTCACTCAACAGACAAAAAATATTTGTTAAATAAAAATGAGCCCAAAATATGGGAATAGAGAGAGAGATATATAGTGAGTGAGAGGCGATTTGCATAACGGAATCGCTCAGGCGTTTGATTCAATTGTTTATTCCCTATATTTGATTGAATGATAATTATAAAAAACAGTCGTTTTGTTTAATATCTATTTTACTTTTGAATTAATTTATGGCAAATGTTTTGCAACAGTTTTATTCTGAATGAATCTTTGTCTTCTTATAAGTATTCTGAGCTACGCTCAATTTTAAAGTGAATTTTAAACTAGTTTTTTGTTCTCATATAAAGATTATGTGAAAAAATTCTTTAAATTAAAAGAATAAATCATTTCTTTCGTTTCACATCTAAATTAAGTTATTATTTGAGAATATGAGGCAATAAAATGTTTTTCTGCATAAACACAGCTATTATTGTTTTAAACGTCAATTTTATGCTAATCTATCCCTTTATTGCTATTATTATACAATTAAAGTCATTACAAAAATATAATAAAATATGGATAGAATTGGTTGACATTAACGTCAGTTATTCGACGGCTTTGCTTAAGAAAGTATATGTTTTACAAGTGATTCGACAGAAGAGACCAATTATGTAATAAAGCTGTTAATAATGTCATACAAGCCATACATTTATAATTCTTCTTAAAGACAAAACCTTTTCTTAGACTAATTATTACATAAATATTACAAACAATTCAATTCTCTCATAAGAGTAGACTTAATATATTTTTCTATTATATTATTACAAATCACTTAAAATAAATGCACTAATGCAGGCAGAGATGTGCAAGCTGCTCTCTTATTCGTTTGCACACGAACAAAAGATTTTCGGTCTAATCATCTATTCTGTATTAATACCTAGCTTACCTGACTGTTCAATCTATAGCCTGGTGTATCTGTATCTGATTAGGGTATATCAAAAATTACGCAAAATTTTATTAAGCCAGCTCAATCGATTGGGCATTGGTTTACATCTAGACATTGGCTACAAGTTAGCCATTCAAAGAAAAAACATTAGCAAACAAGAACAGGTATGACAATTGAATGATAATATGGCTTTCCTGACATATGCACCTTGCGCATTCCTCAATAGACTTTGCGCTTATTAATAGAAAGGATAAAAAATAAATAGTTATTCACAGCAATAAATATAATGACTCAATCGACTCAATTCACATATAATAATATGTCATTTAAGCATAAAATCACATAAAAAGAAATGCTATTATATGTGAAGGGATTCGGAAGAAAAACAATATAAAAGTGTATTTTCTTATAAACATATCGGAAGTAATAATAATAACAATTTTGTACAATAAAGGAAAGCGAACTTAAGTGTCAGTTATGATAATATAATTTTAAGGACTACTATCACATGTATGTGACTGAGATTTTAGTCAAGGGTAATTTCACTTGACGGACAAAATAAGTTTTTTCATTTGTTCCATAGGTTTTCTCACTCTTATTACATGTATTCCTATTTTATTCTTTAGTTTATTGAATAGATTTTAGATATTGTTTTAGTTTAGGGTTTTTTGTATTGAATTTTATATGCATTTTATGTGATTTTCTGATAAATATATTTATTTTTCTTGTATTGAAAGCCAAATATCGTATATTAGATAAAAAGCTTCAATAAATTCTTTCACTTAGAGTGCGATTATATAAGTTATAAAGCATTATAAATCGGCATTTAATTCCAGGTGCAAAGCATAGTATCATTTTCTACTTTATCAGTCAAGTTATGATCGAATTTTATTTTCTTAATTCAGTTGAAAGAGAAAGATATGTTTGGTATTTAAGATTCTGTTCATAGCGTTTAAAATACTAAATAGGTTTTCACAGATTTTTTTTAAACTTTTTATTTTCCATTTTATTCGATCATATCTTTTATTTTTTGGTTTTCATTTCTAGTCTCAAGTTTGAGCTAAAAGACTGTTCAATAAGAGAAAGGGAGAGAAAAAATATATTTATATCTATTGAGAGAAAAACAATTTCAGAATAAAGAAAAAAAATTAAATTTAGAAATAAAAAGAATAATTATCAATAAATTTTAATTTTCATTAATAAAAATTAAACTTAAGGCCAAAAAATACATTTTAGCGAAAAATTCTTCACTTTTTTTCCATAAGAAAAAAGGAAACAAAACTTCAAAGACATATGAAAAGCGATTCTCTGAAGGAAAACAACATAAAAAGCGGCGAAAAAATTCTTAATTTAAACTTATTATACGAATAGTGATAAAAGCAATTCAGAGGTGGATTTCACTCTTAATGTTTACACATTTAAACTTATTTATTAAATAGTTTCTCTCTTTCACTGATATCTTATTTAATTTTCTTCTTTTTTGAGCTTATTTTTAATAAAGAGACAAAATTTTTGCTTTCACTTTGAAGTGCGACTGATATGATATGTGAAGCAAAAATATGTTATGATTTGAGCCGCAAAAGAGAAATAAAATTCCTTCAAATTGTGTATAAAAATTAAAAGCTTTTCCAATAAAATTAAAACTAATTTCTATTTATTTTATACTTTATTTAATTGAAAAGTGAGAATTGAATCATAATTTTTCTTTTAGTGTCGACACTATTACATAAACTTATAAATTAAATGTGCGAGTCGTGAGAATCGGTCGTTTGGGGGTAATGACGAAAAATCTATATCTGATCTTTCATATGATTTTTTCAAACCATAATTGAATTGAATTTTACATTTTCTTCTGTATTATCGGAACGGATATATGTATTGACTGTATTGACGCAAATGCTTCGCTATTTTCTAATCGGATATTATATTCATTAAAGTCATAGGCATTCGAGTTAGTCGTATGTAGACTACTATAGGCTTTCGAGGATATGATGAATATCAAGGAAACTGAATCTAGAATTCTGGAAAAGGGATCTGGAGTTCAATAATATGTTTTTCTAAGCACTTTTGTCTGAGAAAATGATGTGGACATCAATTACTGATAATTTTTAGCCTCATTTCTAATCCAGAATTAAACAGCAATCAATTGTTTTTGTTTTGTTCTCAACAGAGATGTACGCAAAGGAAAGGGATGTGAAATATATTCTTTTACGTAACCCAAGGATTTAGGGGAAATGTGAGGTCATTGAGGATATAAAAGTATAGATTAACAAGCTCATTAAGCTACGTCAACTTAATGGACATAACATCCCCATTGGATTTCATCACTTATTTGTTGTATGGCTGTATCCAAGTATGGCATCAAATATGATGTAAGGGTTAATTTCGGTTGCATTCATAAAATTAGATTTTGCACGAGTATAGTATAAAGAATGTTTTGGCCCGGTATCAATTGATAAAGGGTTTGTAGTGTTCTTTATACTTACTTCATGATAGGAACGGACAGATAACGACTTAAATCCAAATTCATTTCGAGTTTATGAGCCTCCGATATAACAGACAATTTTGTGCAAGGTAGAGGTAAATAGCAAGGCTCATCATTTTACAAGACGAGTCCAATAGAATTGTGCAGTCAATGAATTTGAATTTTAATAATTATGAATGAATTGAAGTTTTCGTATATTTCACTCATATATTGGATAACTATTTGTGTAGTAAAGCAAACGAAAAAATAGTCAAAAAGCGAAACCAAAGCCAAAGGTTTGGATCAGAAGAGAAAATATATTTGAAAATAGCAGAAGACTTGAGACTTGAGGCCAACATTTGCTAACATTTGTCTGACATCTCTGTGCGTGTGAAGTGCATCGACTGCATCAACGCCTTCACAATTCTTCTCTCTCTATCACTTTCTGCCGGTTCTGACGGCTGTTCTGATGCCATATCCCAACAAATCCATCAAAACATTCATACATTCATGACATGAGCGCAGGGGTTACGCAACACTGCATTGAAGAATATATGCAATGGATATCTGAATACAGATATAACATAACATATTTGAAAATAGGCTTTATATGTCTCTCATTACCTCCTCATCCCATCTCTATGTCCTCCTCTCCAATGCAATACCAATACTAAAGTTATACTCAAGTTTTGAAAGACATTCAGCAAAACATTTAAAGACATTTCACGAAACAAATCCAAAAATGTTCTGAATATTATTTATGCACTCATTCTATTCAAAGAAAAAGTGGAGAAAAAATCTGTTTTACTCTCTGTTTGTTGACTAAAGAAAAGTATTTATTCTTATTATCTCTTCTGTCGATTCGATAATTTGAAACCATTTGAAACCAGAATTTTCTGTATGTTTTGCGTTCTGTCATCACAACTGATGCCTTCACAACACAACTGATTCCTTTCTGTCAATGACTACTTTCCTCTCTATTACTAAAAACAGTTGTATTTCACTTGCATTTGACTTAAGTTACAATTTTTGTTGTTGTTCAAACATAAGAAACAAAATCTTAATCAACAGAATCTTTGGTATAAAAACATTTTGTATACATTCGTAATAAATATTTTTATCGTCTTTTATAAGAATTAGAAAAAAATTTGAATAATTATTGATTAAAATCAGTCCCAAAATTAAATCATTGATTGCTATAAAACTTTTGACAATTTATTTTATGCTTTTATTTAACATAAAATAAAATAAATTAAATGTAATTTAACGTTGAATTTAGGCGAAAATGCCAGCTCTGGGCCAAACACTCGTATTTAGTGGCTATAAACGTGACCTCAAAGATAAGAAAAAGTATTTCTTCTTATAATAAGAAACTATTGATTGCATTGCATTCACAATTCGGAATATGCATTAAATCTTATCCACGAAGAAAAAAATTTATTTATTTTTGCATAAAATTAAAGTTCGAGAGAAAAAACGTTTTAAAGACTTTTCTGACACAAAATTGTCACAAAAATCCAAACCCAAACCCAATAGTAAAAAGTTTTGAACATTTTTTTCTCTTACTTTACTTTAGTCTTGAAATCTAAGAATAAAGTAAAATAAAAACAGTTAAGTCAAAGCCTATGCGCGCACTCCTCTCACTATCACTCCTCTACGGCACAGACCTATTAATAATGTTCAGCAGTGCGCGAACGGATAGTATAAACGACCGAATGATTTATAATCACTCTTTACTTTTGTTCAGATCCTTCTCTCTCTTAGCTCTCCATCTCTTCTGGCGAACCTAACTCTCCAACCCATGTGAACAGTGAACTTAAACGTTTGCTAAAAAGCCGACTGTCCTCTCAGAGACAGATACTATTACTTCTTCTGATAAAACATCGGTTTTCATAACAAAACAGAAATTTTTTTTAAACTAAAAGACAGACTAAAAATGAAATGAAATTTAAGTAAAACTTTAAATAATTTCCATTTATTAATAATGTATTCATTTTTTATATACATTTTTTTTGTATAATTAATATATATTTTTCAAAATTAAAAACAATTTATTTCATAATTCCATTCATTCGTCAAAAGTTTCTGTCCTTTCGCTAAAACACATGATTTCGAGAGAAAGAAAATTAAAGTAAAAAATAATAATAAATATTATAATCAATAGATTAATAGAATAAATGTTTTCATTTGATTCATAACTTAATATATATATTATGTATAGATTTAAACATTTTATTTGCAATTATTGAGAATAATGTTAAACCAATTTTATTCCTAAATTATTTATGTTTCGAACCGTTTGTTCATTAGTTTGTATTCAACTCTCAGTTCAATAGAGAGAGCAATCGAGCAATAGATTCAAAAAGCCTTAAAATCGTTGTAATTCTGTTCACAAGTCTATAAATTTGAGGATTTATTCGTTCATTGCTTACAGTTCTTACGGTTCTTAGGGTTTGGACTATATTTTGTTCGAATAAATATTGAAGTCATCGGTCGGTCAGTCGAAGTGCTGCCAAGAGTTAGACTTCTTGAACGGATTGCTTGTGTTTGAGTGGCTCTGCGCTGGCATTGCAGACATTGGAAGCGGTTTTGGGATCAGATTTACATTTTGTGCTCCACTTGTAATCCGATCCGACGACCAGTTGATCCTATCGTTCAGGGAATCTGTCGTTTGGTTTGTGTTTGTCAGTGATAAGGCACTGGCACTGGGCTTAGCTATCATTATCCCGGGCTGACCACCAAAACTATAACTATTAGTCATCCGATTTGAAGACTGATTGTCGAGCAGAAGGAAAGGGTTGACCGGATTCGGGTTCGATATCGTTAATGAGTTTGGCGTTAATGGCGTTAAACGGCTTTTCATATCATTTGTAT
The DNA here is from genome assembly GCA_034693305.1 of Eueremaeus valkanovi. Taxonomy (NCBI): domain Eukaryota; kingdom Metazoa; phylum Arthropoda; class Arachnida; order Sarcoptiformes; family Eremaeidae; genus Eueremaeus; species Eueremaeus valkanovi. Next base: position 36,582 of record JAQIWA010000034.1, on the reverse strand, counting down.
TCATATTATTATTATTGAAATTATTTGTAAATGAATTCCAATTATTTGTAATCGAATTTAAATCTATTGTCGACTCATGAGGTTTGGAGTCAATCGTTGTCTTCGGTTCCAGCAATGGATCAAAAATTACATTTTTGTCGCCCTTTTGTTCGTCATCGGGAGGAGTGTCCAACTCTATGAGCGCCACTTCTTTGCATCCTTTGCCTCCATAGCTCTCTTCCACAAATGGCTTTGTTTTCCGGTTTATTTGACTCCTGGGCGGAGGTATGGGTTTGGCCAGAAAACTGATTGCAGTGGCGTTCGATTTGGTGGTGGAATTCGAGGACAAACTGTTCCGGCTATTCATCGACTTATTACTATCGGACGAGTCGTCATTCGAAGACCGTTTGTGCAGAAAGTCCTTCAACTCTCCCATCAAATCGATTTCGATTCTATCAAAAGTCAACATTTCGTGCGAGTGCTCAGAATCCACGTCCGATACTTCAGGGGATGCTTCCGGTGCTATACGATCGGAGGCTGACGGCGAGGTAGACACCAATGAAAGTCCGTTATTGACGGACAAGGATTTTGTGAACCCGTTGTGAATATGATTCACACGTTTCTCATTCGGCGCCGCATTTCTGTCACTCCTGTGCCGCACATAAGTCACTGTTTTGTCTGTCTTTCCGATAACATTACCGCTAATACTCTTCTTAATACTGAGTCCTCCTCTGGCCGGTAGTGTTGGACTGGAGGGCGCACTCGACGGCTTATGTGCCGTATAGTCGGCCGAAGAAGAAATGTGAGTATTGTTTGCATAACTGTATGTCTTGTCGTTGGTATGCATTTTGGTCTTCAAATCCCTGTAGGCCTGTCGGCTCTTATCCTTCACCTGTTTGTAAGCCGAGCGCATCACTGGGTTCACACTCTTGAGTATAGCGCCGCCCTCTTTGCGCATCGCACCCAACCATTCCCTGTACTGAGTCTTAAGCCGATGTGTGCTCTTGTCCTCATACATGTTGACCTCGAACTCGAATTCATCGCTAAATCCTTCGCCGCTATTAAGCATTTCGAGCCGGCCTTCGATGAACTGTCGGAAGATCTGGAGCTCAAGCATCTTCTCCAGGAAGGACTGCACGGAAGGGGACCGGTTGGCCACAAACGCATCGTAATTGAAGCTTATCTTCTGGCCCGGAGTGAACCGAAGGGCATCCCTATAGCCGCCAATGAGTGACACCAGTGCCCTGAGGAAGGAACGGGCGACCAAATCGCCTAACATTGACATTGGGTTCCGAAGACTTTTCTTGAGTGAATGCACCTGTAGTTCAGTCAAACCAAATGCTTTTTAATGAATACAAAAATATAATTATTATGAGAAGACATACGACATCCGTGGGCAGCATCTGGACGTCATCGAAGGGCGATTCGATCTTATTCTCGTCGCAGTCCAGGATCACTATATCTCCCATTTCTGAACGTTTGACTCTCTGTTCAAAAATATATAATTTTTTTAATGAAATATGTTTTCGATTTTCTTATGAGAAAAGTGAACAAAATTATGAAAACCATTAGAATATAATAGAATTCACTTCAATTGACAGCCAGGTACCTGTTCGGGTCATTTCTAAACTAAATTCGTATAAATCAATCGAAAGTGAATGAAAAGAGAACCAGAATATTGAAAACAAGTATTACTTTATAATAAAAACTTAAAGTAATTGAAGTGAAAGCAGCAAAACATTGGACACAAATCAATGAGAATTTGTTTGAATTAATTTCAAAATTATGTAAATATAATAATTGCGGAAATTATAGTGAATTCGACTAATATTTTAATTATATAATTATAAACTCATTTAAACATTGATTCGTAAATATATTCGACAATAAATAATATCTGCACTGATTAGCGAGTATTTAATGCAAAGCAAACAATTATGTGTCGGATCACTTGGTTTCAGTGATTAAGGATTTCATGGCTTAATCACTGAAATATTTTACGCCAATTCTATGGTCCGCACCAGAAGTTTCCTCATTTTGGAACCTCATATGCAATGGAAAGCTTGAGGATATTGAAACATGCTCAAATTAATCTTGCCCAAATCTGCCCTGGTTAAAATGCACATTTCTCTGTTTCATCAGCACTGGTGCAATAACTGAATTAAGCAATAGATTGTGACATCAATTGAATTTAAAAGTTAGAGAAACTTAAGTCCAATAATTGGTTTGTAAAATGTGGCCAAATATTAGAGAACTTTAGAGAATATTTGGGCCAATTAGTGCACACATTGAATAATGTCTGAACTTTTATCTCTAACTTATATTTAAGTTTTTAATAATAAGCTGATTAAGTGTTCAAACGTATGAAATGGTTTAGAAAATGTAATAATAAATAATCTGATTATAAATCTGTAATAAATAAGAATCAATGAAATGATACAATCAATCAGTCTATCAGTCTATCCAAACATATTTTTGTTTATTAACTAAAAATGGATTTCTGTTTGAATATAATTTATTGCTATTTATGGATAAAAAATGAACAAATTTTTAATTAAAACAAAAAAAATGAAATTAAAATCAGTTCAGAACCTATTGAACTAAAAACTGTTTTTCCTCAAAAAGCTATAAAAATATGTGGGAATAGAGTATACTATGATTGCTATGAATTCATTTAAAGCTTTTATTACAAATGAATGACTTATTGAATAAAAATTCTATTAATCGGACGAATAATATGAATAAAATGTCAGAAATTTATTGTAAATATTGATAAAGAAATCAATTTATTTGTAATACAAAACTGAAACTCACATTCATTATAACTGATGGAACGCCAATGAGGAAAGGCATGGGAGCACTCAAGTAGTCGATCAAATGGTTGGGCAGAACGGGAATGAATATGTGCTGCCAATGCATCGGATATATGAGAGAGTTGGCCGCCTGGACACAAGCGGACAGTCGGCTCAACTTCTTGGAAGTCATTATTATACGCCTTTCGTTCAACATATTGGCGAATATGACGATCATATTCATGGCATCGATTGCATTGAAATATTCGGTCAAATTTCGCTATCGATTCAAACAATGCAATGAAAACAAGCACTAAATGAGATAACAATTACTGATTCATTGGTTGCGGACTTACATCCTCTGGAATGGATGGCAGCTTAAGGTGATCCGGACAAATGGCATTGAACTCATAGACTTTATCCTCTGTACAGTAGGTGACATTCAATTGAAGGCCCGGTTGTGGCACATCTGAGTTATACATCGATTCCAAAAATTTAAAAACAAATTTCGCCTAAAAATGTTGAAAAAGAAAAGAAAAATTGAATTTTGAAATAATAATCATTTTCTTTGAATCCATTAATCTCTAAAATCGAGTGAAAACTAATTATTTTATTGACTATTAATTTGACATTAATTTAGAATTTCATTGAAGTTATTATAGAATACAATGAAAAAGATATTAATTATTATTTTTATTTTTATTTCTATTGTTTAGATTTAATTGGAATTTATTTTTCTTTTTGAATGACATTGACATTCATTAGTTCGCAATTCAAATGGTTTTTCATTTTATTTTTATAAAATCAGATATTTTTCGTTCAAAGTCTACGCAAAAAAAGATGAATTAAATTATATTCTGAGAAAAATGACAATAATATTGAAATTTGAGCCATGCAGTCAAGAAAAAGATAAAATTCATGAATATTTCGATGAAAGTGTTGACTCAATTCCTCTCCAAAAGTCAAAAGTAAGTCTAAAAAAGGATATTTTAGCGAAGGATTTGATTTATAGTTATATTTAATAATAATATTCGGAAATATCGGCAAAATATCAAACGGGAAACGAACAGAAAAGAGCTAAAAAACTTGACAGTATATACACATATATATGGATAAAATGAACTTTAAAACACTTTAACGCAATTAGTATTTTCAAAAGGATTGATAAAATTTTGAATTCAATTAAAAAAATTTAAAATCAGTGTAAATGAGATAAGAATTGATTGAAGTAATGAATTATTAAAATCCTGAGCGAAGGACAGCACGAATTGAAGACTTAAGTGAATGTATGCAACGAATTGATAACAAATTATGAAATTAAGAAAAAAAAATAAATTAAGAAAAAAAAACTTTTGGAGAATAATAAGCGATAATTATGTTTATAACTCAATTAATATTAAGAATCCATAGAAGAACTCATTCAATATGTATCTCATATACAGGGTGTTTCAAAAGGTAGAACAAATAACCGAGTATAGTGCGAGGAGGGCATAGACCTCTAACTTAAAAAGAGCATACAAAAGAGCATCTTTTAGTAGTTAGAGGTCTATGCCCTCCTCGCACTATACTCGGTTATTTGTTCTACATTTTGAAACACCCTGTACAATATATCTATTGATTCCCAATTATCGCTATCTTTTAAACTATAAAAGTGAGTCAATTAAGTTAAAGTTGATTTAGTTTTGAGCCATTGATAAGATTATTGGTTTTAATTTTGCAAAAAACAATATTTTTAATTAATTTTAATTCTATTCGATTACATAATACAGTACTCGTATATAATGTATATTAAATTGATTACAACCAAGAAATTAAAAAAGACCTGAATTTTAATCTTAACTCTTATGAGAATATTAATAGTTTTTTAAACTTTAATTTCAATATATCTTATATTAATGGCTATCAAATGGTTCGGCGGAATCGCATCAAAGAAGTTATAAATCAGTTTCCAATAGAATATAAATGAATATAAAAAATAATAATTTTATTGCCAATGATATGACCAGAAAAAAATAAATGAATAGATATGAAAAGGAAAGGCCACGGAAGAGAGGAAAGGGGTAGGTTTTCTTAAGCTCAAATTATATGGTCTGAGGCTATGATTCTGAAGCAGTCATCGCTAATAACCATTAATTAGAGCAGTGATTAATAATCTATTTTAGTCTCATTTCAATATCTCTGTCGGTCTTATGATTATTATATCACTGATCAGTATATCAATCAGTATTTCATAAATGTTTAGATCATTAAAAGCAATGCATTAAACCATTAGTTATTTCGACACAAAAATTACAAACGATTTCATTGTATTTATTTTCATCGATAATCTCATCGAAAGTAAACTAATTCTGGTTTAGAATATGTTTTCAATAAATACAGTATTTATTGAATACTAAATAAGGAGTCAAACAAAGGTTTGGACCGAAACTCAATTTAATAATTGACTGAACCCGAGACCCAGTTATGCATCACATGATTGTACTGTACTGTCTGTACATTAGATCGGAATCAATGCTGACATTGGTTCCGGTACTCCAAGTGCTAACCTAATGAGCACTTGGATCATAAAGTATGCACTTAAGGCACATCATCTTCACGTATGCCAACAGAGATAACAAAGCTTTCATTCATAGACTAACTGACCGGAACTGACAGTGCATTCGATTATTTTCCTCTCAATAACCGAGAGTACAATCAATACAAAAATATTTTGGACTCAAATTACAAATCAATAAAATTGTTTGAATACTGAATACTAATTGAGTTCTGATGAGTCGAACTGTCATCTCATTGAATGTGAGAAAGCATTGAAATAATTGCTTAATTGAGTTGTCATTCAATTGTATTGAATGTATTGAATGTTTACTCACTTTGGAGACATTGTTAATCATTTCTGCGCAATGGTTGAGAACCCTGAAGAAGGTCGAGTGCCAGGGAAGGTATGAGAGGATGACAATGCAGGTGTGGCTGTTGGGCGCGTGTCTGCAGAAGCCGAACGTCCACTTGGAGTCGATGTTCGTCAGCACAAACGAGAAATGCGTTACCGTTTCCACTGCGAAAGCACAGGGATATGCGAACTGTGGCACACATTTCAGTATCTCTTCCACACAATAAGTGTCCGGATATTTCTGAAGAATGAATGGCGAATCGGATGAACTGGAAGGCAATCCTATCTCCAAATAGCACTCAAACGTACGGATTATATCGCTATTTGTCCTATAATTATGGCATTCAATGCAATCCAAACACAATTAGCATAAATACAAACAATAATTAATTCAAACAAAACACAAATTAATTGAAAATCGTTTCAAACCTTATTCGAGATCCCATTGCAATGTATTTGAGTTAAACTTAATTTAATTACAATTTAAACTAAAATCACGTGATATTTGAATATAAATAAAAACAAATTTAATTAAAAAAAACTATTTATTTATTTATATTTAAAACTATAACTAATATTAACACCAATTGTCGTAACATTTGGTTCGGAATAACAGTTCAATTGAATTGATTTCAATTGACTTCTCATTAAAAATATGTTTCAAAACAATAATTAACTAAACTTTGATTTGAAATAAATGATTAAAATATGTAAAACAGACTAAGAATTAGTGATTTGTTTATTGTATTAATGATTACATTATTATTATTGTTATAATCAATAGTATTGTAGTGTTTATTGTCGTCTAATCTAAATCACAACACAATTAAGACAACTCTTCTGACGACGACTTCGTTCACTGTTTTCCTCTATCTATACATTAATAGCCTATCGTTTGTACAGATATTTTGCATTCATTTCTCAATGTATTAACACTTTGTTTTCACACCCATTGCTCGCATTTAGGATCAAATATAAACATAGATTACAATATCAATAGAAGAGTCCATTCGTTCAGATTAGGGGAAACACTCTTTTGCCGACAATCTGTTTAAATGGCAATCGTTTCACACCTCATACACATACAACGTATACAAATAAATTGACTTTCCCTTGATTAAAGTCCAACATTATCTTGAATACAACAAAAATTGATAAGTTCACCTACTCCAATTATCTGTGAATAATTATTTTAGAATTTTTATTAATGAATATTTTTACCATGACAATTTTTTGTTTAGAACTTTTATAATTTAATTGTTGCTTAAAATAGTTCGTAACGTTGTTTATGAATATTACTGAACGATCAGATGTTCTGGTTTTATGCGATAATAAATTAATGTTTGATTTTGTTGAAAGTTTTCATCAAATATATCGAAAATTATCAATAAATATATTTGCGGTTTAGTCTGAATCACATAAGAGGTGTCAAAGAAATATTGTTGAGATTTAGCGTTCATTTGAATATAAAATATGAATAATATGTTCATACGGTCTGTACGACAAACACGTGTACTGTTTATATGGCTATAAAAGTCAATAAAAGTTATATCAAATGAAAACATTGATTAAGAAAATCAAAAAAAATTAAAACTAAAAGAAATTTAATTAAATGATTGAATGCATAAACTAATCAATACATAAGTCGTATGTTTTATAGTTTATCTCAACTGTTAATCAATTTGTTTATTAAACAAATAATTTCTGAATTAATCAAAAGCTTTGACACAAAAAATACATAATTTTTGTGACAAAAAAAATTTTAAAAAAATATATTTATTTTTAATGAATTGATATTTAGTTTATAATAAAGTATTGCTTAGAAAATGAAAAAGTGTTTGACGTTTGTGTCGATCGTATGGTTGGTGTCATCACTGGCTCAGTGTCACGACCCGTCCCACTCGCACTCGGGTCACATCCACGACCACTCGCACGAACAGACCGACGAAAAGCCTTCGTTTAAGTATTCGCGCGAAGCAAATGTTGGCCATAAAAGTGGTCAGTCATCAGACTCTCACTCAGGTCATGCGTCTGCGCCTCCCAAAGCCGGCTCCGGCTGTCCGTTCCATAGCCACAGCCATTCAGATACTGGTCCGGAAGCGGCAGACAGTAAGACCGGTCAGCAGTCGGTTTGGGTGACAGCTATCGGCTCAACAGTACTCATATCTCTGGCCCCGTATGTCATCTTATTCTTCATACCTCTGGACAACTCTCCCGAATACCAGCCGTTCCTCAAAGTGCTGCTGAGCTTCGCATCGGGAGGTCTATTGGGCGACGCTTTCCTTCATCTCATACCACACGCTCTGATGGCACAGTCGGGCAGTCATGACAGCCACAGTCATTCGCACAGCCATTCTCACAGTCATTCCCATCCGTCTGAGCACCCGATCGATGGCGAACCACACGTTCACGACTTGTCTGTCGGTCTTTGGGTTTTGGCCGGAATTATAGTCTTTCTTATGGTTGAGAAGTTTGTGCGTATTCTGAATGGAGGACATGGACATAGTCATAGTGCTGGTGCACAGGGAGGACACGGGCGCAGACATAGTTCGGACAAAAGTGTTGACAACGAAAAAAGTGATTCAAAAGAAAAGAAAATTAAGAGAAAAAGTGAAACGAAATCAGAAAATGATAGCAATTCTGACACTGAAATTGAAAGCGATGTCGAATTGGATAATAAAAGTGGTTCTGAAGACCAGCCCAGGAGTAGAACAATGAGTGAATCGAGTGAACGCTCAGGTATTCAATAAGTTTTCAAATAAAGACTTAGTAATAATATATTTTTTAATTGCCATTCAGTTGTGGGTGAGATAAAAGTGGCCGGTTATCTGAATTTGGCCGCAGATTTCACACATAACCTGACAGATGGTCTGGCTATCGGTGCCTCATACCTGGCCGGACACAGTATCGGAATAGTGACGACAATAACAATACTACTGCATGAGGTGCCGCATGAAATCGGAGACTTCGCTATACTTATCCAATCGGGCTGTAGTAGGCGTAAGGCTATGCGCCTACAGCTGATCACTGCTATCGGTGCGATCACCGGCACATGTATTAGTTTATTTGCTGAAGGCCTGGGCGAGTCGGCCTCCTCTTGGATACTACCGTTCACCGCCGGCGGCTTTATATACATCGCAACCGTATCAGTGATCCCGGAGCTCCTGGAGAACACAAATCTGTGGCAATCCATCAAAGAAGTACTGGCACTGCTCGTCGGTGTACTCATGATGGTTCTCATCGCCCGCTTCGAGTGAACAGTAAGTGTCCGTCTGTTCACTCATACAAACATTGAATTATATTTAAATTACTTTTAGTTTCAATTGATTTCAAATTTTTGTTCAAATAATTGTTTAATATTTCAATCGTATTATTATTATTATTATTATTATTATTATTATTAAAGATATTATTATTTTTATATACGATTTCTTTTATTCGAATTCAATCAGAAATATTGGGTTTAATTGTGAAAAATAAGACATTAATTAAAGTTTTATCTTTCGATTCGATCAGAATTTTATGCTTTTCTGCCATTGAATGCATTTTTTTGTATATTTTTTCATTCAGTGAGCGATTCGTATGATTTTTTTGGGACAACTCTTAGACTAATTTCGATATTTTATTTTTTAGGCAAATATTTATTATTTCCAATCAAATTATGTCTGAATTATTGCTAAAACATTTGTATTTTAAAACTCAATTAACTGTTTGTACGAAATGTTTTGTGCATTCAATCAAAAGCATCAGAATTTTCATTTGGTTTCAACTTTTTTGTTGAAAACATTTTAGAATTAATTTCATTAAAAGAATTAAAAATTGTATTTTATTTTCTGTAAAATGTTTTTTAATAATATCCATAAAATGATCGCAAAATATTAATTGAGAAAAAAGTTCTAATAATAAAAAATAATTAATTTGTTACGAAATATGATTAATAGTTTTTATATAAAAATTATTGCATTCTTTGCAAACTTGTAATGAACTGAAGTTAAGCTCTCTTTCGATACTATTTGTTAGCCTTTTGGAAATCAATCATAAATTGTCGCAAAATTTTCGTTTCTTCGACAGTCATTGCGTTGAATAGTGAGGCTCTGATACCTCCGACCGAACGGTGCCCTTTCAACTGAATCATACCCTTGGCCTTCGCCTCTTCCACAAATTTCTTCTCGAGTTGTTCGTTGCCTGCCTTTCCTCCGACACGGAATGGTATGTTTACTCGACTTCTGGAGTTGGGATTAATCGGATTGTAATAGAAATCGTTTGAGTTATCGATCACTTCGTATATGAGTTTAGATCTTTCGTCGGATCGTTTGGACATCTCTTTGAGGCCTCCGTTCTCTTTAATCCATTCCAGATATAGTCCGCACACATATATACTGAACAGAAATCAAATCATTTTTTAATAATTTTATATTTCAATGAAATTATTGTTTAGACTAACGGATAGACTGGGGGTGTGTTGTAAAGGGAGTTATTGTCGTCCATTATCTTATAGTTCAGAATAGATGGACAGATATCCATAGCCTTCCCGATCAGATCCTTCCTGACCACAACCACTGCCAGTCCAGCAATACCGCAATTTTTCTGAGTGCCGGCCGCTATAACACCATACTTCTGAACGTCTATGGGTCGGGTCAGGAAGTTTGATGTCATGTCACAAACTAAAGGCACGTTTGCCAGTGATTCGGGCACTGATGGGAATTCTATTCCGTGAATGGTTTCGTTGTCGGTATAGAAGAAGTATTTGGCCTTTAAGTCCAGTTTCCACTCCTTCTTATCGGGTATTTCATTATAAGCACTCGTTTTAGGCGTCACTCGATTCACATCAAAATATTTTTGGGCCTCTTTTGCCGATTTGTCACTCCAGGCGCCGGTAACTATGTAGTCAGCTACTGAACCATCTTTCAGATTTGATACCAGGTTCATTGGTATTGCCGCGAATTGCCCAGTGCCTGACCCGTGCATTAATAGCACACTATAGTTGTCTGGAATACCCCTAAAATTATATGTATTTTAATGTCATTTTATATTTTTGTTAATCTATTAATAAAATCCTTACATCAGTTCCCGTAAGAGATTCTGGACTTTCTTCACTATAGCTTCGAATTCAGCCGATCTGTGACTCATTTCTAGGGAAGATTTATTGAATGCTCAGTTTAGGAAATAAGCTTGGTTAAAATTAGATGAGAAATTGTTTAAAATGTTTGTTAATTCAAAATTCTATGCCTTTATTGGCAATGACTACCGAAAAGAAAATCTTTAATAAATAGTTTGCTTTCATTTGATAAGAAATGATAAATAAGTTTCGATTAATATTTCCCGTTCTGTTAGACCTTATCACTAAAACTCGATTCATGTCTTCAACTGACCTCATGTTCGCTGATTTCGATAACTTTCTCTATTCATTACAATGTCATTCAAAGACTTATTCAGACAAATAATAATTTTATGCAAATATTGATACGAATTGTAAAATATGTGAAATATTCTGTTTTTTTTGAATTTATATTTTAGATGCAATTCTATCTATAAAATAGAATAAATAAATTTTAAACAGCATCTGGATTAAATTACACTTTCACAAAAGCAATTGTTTATCTAATAATCTAGGTCACTCATTGCTAACTAGAAATAACTGCTTTTGTAAATAACAATTAGTAAAATTACATTACAATGATTTCAATATGATCTTGCTCCTTTATAGAATCTTTAAATCGAATTAATCCAATCAATCCTTACCCATAATACTGATCCCTGTCTTGTCATAATATATGAGCTCTTCCTGTGCTTTCTTCAGTATCTATAGACAAAATAAACTACATTTAAAAAAGTATAAAAATAAGAATATTCTTGAGAATGAGATCAAATACCTGTGGGGGCAGCTTAGCTGGCCCGGGTGAAAAGTTGATCACTTTTGGTTGGGATGACATTTTGGTTTAGTTTCAATTAATTGTTTTATTCTGATATTTAAATAGTTTTATCAAAATTTAAATGCTTTAAGAATTTATATAACAATTATATAATGTATTTCTGATGTAATACTTGCAGTGAATTAAGCAGACTCTGAGAACAAGTGATAATTAGTTTTGAAGCCCAACTGAACAGCAATTTCTAAATCACAGCAACACGTTGTCGATCATCAAGACCTTCAGTGGCGTCACAATGGCCTCGAATAAACTGTTTTGTCGAATATTATTTTCAAGGATATCTTGTTTCTGTTGAAAATGAAACTACAAATATGTTTGCGCTCACTATGAATGAGCTCAGACTCACAGTTAGTCTAATAGAGTATTGACTGAACTGTATTGATAATAGCCGTTAGCGACAAAAGTTTTAGAAAATAATTTATTCTTCAATATTATACGAAAACAACAGTCTGTATGGTTGTGTCCGGATGAAACAACACCTCATGAATTTTTGAACTATATACATTGTTAGTGATCGTATGAAAGTAACCTCGCTCTTCAGTAGCAGACATATTCTTTGTTTAACTTTTAATCTCTTAATAATATTAATGTCATTTAATTTTGCTCTGGTCATTGTAAATTGACAAATTGCGATAGCCTGAACAATTTATTGCCTGCGAAGGCATTTTATTTGAGACAATTGGAGAAAATGAATGAATTTTATGCAATAAAATGCACATTAAATATAGAATACAAAATATTTAAAAGTTTTTACATAGAGTTTATACAGTATGACAGGTAACTTATAAATGATATTAACTCATAGATTTAGATGGAACTGTACTGTCTTATATTTAGATCAATAACAGGTGAAAATTTTCTGTCAAATAGATTAATGTAAATGAATCCTAAAGTGACGGATAGTAGTAGTAATCCATTGAACAAAAGTAGTGATTGATTTGTAATTGCATTGATTGTCATCAACCATATGATGAGTAAAACACTGAATAGAGTCAAAGAGACGAATGTCTTCTCAAATATTGCGTAAATGCCAATGAAAACAATGGGAATCAATGAAGAATACAATAGTATTATTGAGATTTCAGAGACTTCTTGAGTGACCATTCGATAAACTGTAAAATGAAAATAGCCATGAGCATAATATTAATTGGTTTCTTCCCGAATCATAACATGATTTATTCAAATGCAAATTCATATTCATATATGAACCATAAATTAATAGTGAAATTGGCCAAGTGCGTATAGACAAATTACCACCCACCCCCAGGTTCTGGAATCAGAGTCATACCCCGGACTTTTGTACTTGACTACAATAAGTGTCTATACAAATGGTAATTATAGTGCGAATTATGACAAGAAGTAAAATCATTCAGAAAAGCTTGAATTCAGATATGAGGCACAACTTATCAGTAGACTTAATGTCTACTTCAATTGGCACTGGTGCAATTGTGCAGTATAAGGGTTGTATTATCCAGTCAAACTATTCATTAACTCTTTATCAAAGAAATTGTTTTTTAAAACTTACTGAATGTTTGATTAAAAGTTATCATTTCTATGATAAGTAGTAACGAAATTAATATTCCTATAAATTGTGTAATAATCAGAATCGACTTAATTGTGAATTTTGAGGCAGATATTTGATCCGATTCATCTGAATATTCATTGGTAAGGAGTAATGCAGAGGAATCTGTTTTGAATACCACTATGTCTTCTGTCTTATCAATAATTGCTATATTTTTTCGTTGTATAAGAAATGAATAGAAATATCCGAATAATATGTATTCAAAAATTATAATTGAATTGCATTTATCCAAAGCATTGACAGCAATAGCATTGATGAGCCAAACAGTGAGAAGAATATTATAAATAAAAGTAGCAAACGTTGATTCTTCTATAGCACCACAAAATCCAATTATCATTATTAGCATTAAAACTGAAATATATAAAAATAGATTCTGTTTTGAACTACATTTTCACAAAATTATTACTTAAATATTTCCAATGCTTTTATCGTATTTTACTTACTTTTAAATTCAATGCATTCATTAAACAAATAAAGTGAACCAATGGTTCCAAACGTAATAAGGATTATGTGAATACACTTTACTGAAGCGAATACTTTATCATTGATTGCGAACATTCTTATTGTTATTTAAGAATAATTCTGGAAAATAAAACCATTTGATGTCTCTGTTCAATCGCGAGACAATTTTGAGTTCAATTCGAGTTTTATATCATTTTCACAATTTATTTATTCTTCGAACAGATTTCACAAGAATGAACTTTTGGTATCAATAGTACCAGTATCATTAAGCTGACAACAAAAATATTATGAATTACAACATTCATTAGAACTTCACAGATGTTTAAGCATAAAATCAATGCTGAATTCGACTATAAGTGTATAAATTTATTCTGTGATGTGTTTTAGTATCGATTCATTATTCACAATATTAAACATTATTTTAAGACTACTGTATATCGATTGCTGAATATTCTACAGAAATATACGTTGAGTTCATCTCTTGTTCTATTCAGTTATGAATAGTCTTTCAATTCTATCATAATTTAAAAGTCTACTAAACCTAACCTCTCATGCATTGAGAACTTTGATCTGATATTATGTCATCTCATCCGATAATACATTAATAAAAATTATATTATTTGTCAGACAATAGCAAAATATTATTCATTGAATATAAACATTAATTGTTTGCACATTCTTTTCAAGCATACAAAACACATTCAACGTATGCATAATTATTGTTCATTTGTGTTGATTACAATACAATTGATGTCAAAGCAAATTCATTAACAGATCATTTGATAATTAAAGACTTATTTAATACACGGAATAAATAATGATTAATATGGACAACATTTTTCAACATTTCAAAACTTATAGACTATGAAGAAGTTTTTTAATTACAGGAATTAAATTTGATTCAATAGCAAACAAGAGGGTCATTTTGATTTATTAGAATATCTATTCACAACTTCCTTTCAAAGCAAACCTATTCCTGATTTCAATGTCAAAAAACATTTTCAGATCAAACGGAAGTGTCGGCTATTGTATAAGAAGGCGGATGTGGTGGTGATTGTGTATATGGCGGGGGTTTGTCCAGCTCTGATAGCAGGTCATACACTGATAGCGTGTGTGTTATATGTGTTGACACGAATTCATTTTCTATCAATGGCTCAACTCTTCTAATCTGTTGTCTTCTCAACAAAATTAAGTACAAAACAGAAAATATCGATAAAACGATTAAATATATAATCATAAAAAAGTTCAATGAATTCAACTTTCTTAAGCTGACCCAGGGATACAATGCCAGCCAAATGGTCAGGAGAATACAAAACACAGTCGTTATAACAAACTTTTCATTTAGACTTCCGTTTAGACCGAATACCAGAATAACGATCAGAATTACAATGAATGCCGTTATTATGTGTATCGGATCTGACAGTGAATTAAATATTAGCTTTTTATGGAATAAAAGCTTATATTATATTAATAACTATAATAAATCACTCACTCTTTGAAAGGTCTTCGCCTCTGATTATTATATCGATTAGCGACACAACAGACAGAATAATACCGAATCCCTGAAACATAATTATTATATACTTCAAAGTGAAGAAGAAATCACTTTTTTCAGACATTTTTCTCAATGCGAATAAACTTATGAACAGAAAAATGGAGATTAGGTTAGGTTTTAGTCGAAGAATATTCTGATATAAATTTATTCTCAGACTAGACATCAAAACATTATTTTATTTTTCTTTAACATAATTTCACATTTATTTGTATATAAAATAATTATAGTTTGAATACAAACTAACGGTAAGTGTTTTGCAGATAATCTGTTGAGTGATTTAAAATTTAAAACTGTTTTCATATATTCGTTATTTAACTCGGAATATATGAAAAACCAGAAAAATACCAAATAATGAATGTTTACAATATATTATAAAAATTTCCAAATGTTTGAAATGTTTAGTCAAAATGTTTGACAATTAAAATAAATACTGTTATTCACTCGGAAAGAGTTAGAATTGTTTACATTACTAAGGCTTACATTAACTCAAAAAAGCTTTTATATCGAAATCATTTCAATTAAATTCAATGAATTTATATTCAATTATTGCTACGAATAAACACTACAAAAGAAGTGCAGAATTTTATTAAGAGTTTAATTGATTTACACATTAAATGATTTGCACTTATTCATAGATATTGAATAGTCAAATATTATCCGGGTGCAATTCAACTACAAGTGTGGATATGTTTTATATAAACAAGATAATTTTATGGTGCATTATATTGACTCTGTTCTTACGATAATATTGATATAGAGGCCAATTATTGAGAAATATTGTTTTATTCTGGTTATCGATGGAAGGCTTAACAAACGAAATTCGGATTATAAGGGGGTAAGCTATCGGACAGTGTGCTGATACTCTTGCTCATTTCATTGACCCTTACATTCGCCAAATTGTCGATTCGTTTCATCATTAGTATGAATACGACCGACAGAGTAGTCGTTAGGACTTCGATGACAAGCAATGCCTTCTTTGGAATACTGAGGCTATAGATGTCGATAACGGCATGGAATACAAGAACCCAAAAGACATAGAATATTATGAATACAAATGTCGGCCAAATTCTCTCTTCGATTACAGAATAGATGCCAAACGTTATTATACAGAACAGTGTGAATATGAATCCAAATATAATCAGTCCATAAGTTTCTGTGCGAAACAAAACAATTATAACATAAGGAAAGTTTGTACGGGGTTTGAGCAGAAAATATAGTAGAGATAACAAATAGATTTATAGATTAATCTTTGATTCGTTAATAAAAAATTAATTAATTTAAGAATATTTTGATTCTAAGCTTAAGAACATTGAAAAGCATAAAAAGCATCAAAAGGTTATTTATTGATATCATAAATAGATTTGATGTAAGACTCACCCAAATGCCATAATTGGCTGTCAGATGCGAAGTAGTCATCAATAACTACCTGTTCTACTCTGTTATCCTTGTCTAAAGTTTGCTCGAAATGATGTGTCAGATATACAGTGAATGAGATGAGTGTTAATACTTGAGAGAAGATAAGAGAGTATTTGACAAACAAGAACTTGTGATCCATTCTATGCTCTTCTGATCACAGAATAAACTCACGAATATTATTGACAGTCATTATGTGCACAAAATCTTTTATAATAACAAAGAATAATATAATAAGTCTTTTCTGAAAAAATAGCAAAAGCGATAAAAATTCAATATATTCTGACTTATTGTTGAGGAACTGAAAGCTAAGGTTAAGGACATTGGCTCTGAAGTTAATGAAACTTTTTATTGATTTTTCTCTGTTTAGTAATATTGAACTCAACATTCAGTGTTAAGACTTCATTCAAATGTCCATAACCTCATTGAATGTTTTTTTTGATAAATCGTTTCTATTTATAAAATTTTTTATAATTTATTTATTATTTTAATTAATCTCTAATTTAATATTTTACTGTAATTTGAAGTAAAATAGTGCCTAAAATAGCATAAAAACTGAACAGTTTGCGAGAGATAATATTAAATTAATCTAGGTAACTTGTTTTGGCATAATAAAGAACTACCTGTGCCAATCTAGTAATTGAAACTATTCTAATCTACAATATTCCCAGTATCTATTTTGGTTTACTTAAAATGCTTCCAAATGATCAAGTATGTTTTGAGAACTTCATTTTCATAATTTGGACCCTTATTCTAAATAACCATGATAACTTCTAAAGTGCCACTAATTCCGAACTAGACCAGAACAATTCATGAGTCAATAAAAAAAATTGGCCAACCACTCAGAAAGTAAATTAAAAAATAATCAGCTTCAATTGTGCCCGAGTCAATTGATTAATCACTTGAAGGGGTGTTATATTCAGTGCTATAAATCACAACAAATGAAAACATGTTTGGCTTAAAAACATAAACAAATAGTTAATTGAAATTATATTTAATTGATTTCTATCTATGAATTCATAACATTATTATTGATTATAATTATAAATATTGTTTGCAATGAACTCAAGAATCGATTCATTACTTCACGAATTGGATTCAATAGAAGAACAAAGACGTCGAAGAACTTCAAACAAATGGTCTGAAGAAGAGAACCAGAGATTCATTGCTTGTATTAAAAGTCAATTCAAAGCAAAAGAGTATTTAAACCAAAATATAAGCGAAGATATCGATTGGGATCTTGTGGTCGAACAGACGCGCAGGTCGTTCGCCAAATGCCGGACCCATTGGTTCACTAATATTAGGATTAAATTAATTAACGAAACAAACAATAATCCAATCGATTACTGGCACAGACTATACGACACCTCAAGACTCATATCGTTTATATACGACAACAACTATGAGACCGAAGAAGACATTGATTGGGATTTCCTTAAAGAAAAGTTTGCGAAGTATTCAAACATTTCTAACATTTCTATACTTTTTCTTTGACTTTGTTTTCATAGAAATTAATTTTTGTTTTTATTTTTATAGAATTATTAGTTATAATAAGTTATTGAGAATCTGGAGAATACAGAAGACATCGGTTCCCGACTGCCATAACAAGTCATTCAAAGAGATAATCGATTGGTTGTATCGGAACAAGACTTGCGATGAAATCGTCTTAAGTGATGACGAATACTGACCGTTGGTTTGCAAATCATTTTCGTTAATATTATTATTAATTTATTTATAAATTATTTCTTATTTTTATCAAAAAATACAAAACAAAATGAAAACACGATTTCGTTTGAAAAACAATTTGAAATAAAAATAAGTTTTTTTAATTAATTAAATAATTTCCTAAAGTTTTAATGAATCAAATAATTTAAAGCACAGTATAAGACAAATGGGAATAATAATGAGCCGAAACCTGTCATACGCTGTCGACATACCATTGGCTATGATATCGATTGTGTTTATTGAATACAATTTCCATATAATTGAGTGAATGATCAGAATTGCCATTAAATACAAAGTTCTCCAAACGATTCGTTTGAATTGAAAACTAAGGGAAAGGAAAATAATGAATGATATTATTTGAAAAATAGATCATTTTATATCGGATGCCATTACCGGCACAGATATCCTGTGCTCTCAATCATAATGGGTTTGCAAACAACTGAATCATTATTTTCTATTATATTCTCTGTCTTCCGGTCAATGAGTTCGATCTCTAATATGAACGATAGGTTTTGTGCACATTTAGTACCTGTGCTCACAGAGCCGGCGGACATTACAGGTAGAACTGTGAACTCAGCTATTTCTGAAATCTTCATAGTTTTAACGACAATATCCCAGACCTGACTGACTTGTCCGGTGCCCACATTGAACGATAACTGTTGACACAAAACACCCGACAAATCAAATAGTTGTGGATCTGATTGTTGGCACCGGTAGTTGACTAGTACTCTATCGCCATTCTGTGGACTTTCGTTGCCCTTTCCTTCTCTAATAATTTGTTTAAAAAGCTTTTGTTGCGATTCTGGCCATAAATCGGACTCTTTTTCAAAAATGGTTTCATTGGAATCGTTATAAAGTTTGTTAATATTATTCTTCATTTGCGAACAACTTTTGAATTTTTATTTCACTTTTTCTTTGCAACACTTCATAAAATAATTTTTTTAATTTAATTAATTATTTTGCAATTAATGCAGTTTTTATGCCAATTATTATCACAGGCTGTGTGTGATTCACAGCTCTAAAAGTAAATGAGCTTTTGGTGAAACGAATAAACAATATTAATATTAGTCTAAAAGGAAAAACCATTTATTGCTTAGAATTAGAGGAAACTATTGAAAGGAAAGGAAATATTATTGAAATACCGGTAAATAATTGTTTTATTTATATTTTCAAAATCGTTCGAAAGGAGAATCTTTTTGCCCGTAATTCAGATTTGCAACCTGGTTCAATTGATATACGGTAAGCTAAGTTTGGCTCAAACTGGGTCAATCTAAAGGAACAGGGATAAAATGTCACCGTTTCCCACATACACCGTCAGTGCCGGTATAATTAAGCGAAATATTATATTATGCAAAGGATGAGTCAATATGCTCGGGCAGATTCGAGCATTCAGTTCGTCTGATATGAAATTATTTATTAGAGAATAGAATAAAAATTTACAGAATTTTGTATTTTTATAATTATATGAAAAATATTATCGAATAATAGTCTTATAAAACAAATATTCAGTAAATCTTACAAAATATGTGACATATTATGGAAATAACTAAAAGACAAAAATCTATATTTAATGGAAAAGTGAGTCATAAGAACCGAGTCCTCGGCCTATTCGGAACAGACGTCAATCCTAATTGCGATAAATAGAACCTCTTCTTATACCGACATGTCGGTGTCAGAGCGGCAATATGGTATGAGAAGAGGGGGTATGGACTATATGGGCAGCACTCGATGGGCAGCACTAAAAATAAATTATAAATTAAAGTAATTATAAACGAATCGAAAATTCATTTTATTTTTTAATCAAAAATATATGAAAATTAATGAAAAGTTTAAATAAAAATGAATTAAATGTTTGAAAACTATTTATAAATTTAATGTTTTTTGATATTAATTATTGAAAACAAAATGACAATTAATACGAACAAAATTCATCGAAATCTTCAGAAGAGAACGGTTGGGAACCGATGTGTTTGGTATAAAGCCATTCAATTATTTCCGAATAGGTTTTAGTCGTAAAGTCCGGAACCGATGACTTCAATGAATACCAATTACGGCATAAGTTATTGAATAAACAAATACTAAATAAAACATAAAAATAAATAATAAAAAAAATATAAAAACAATAATAAAAGTGTTGATAAAAAGGGAAAACTGTACTAAACTGAGAGCACTTTTCTTTGAGGAAATCCCAATCGATTTGGTATTCATTTTCATAATTATTTCTATAGAGGAATGTAATCAACTTAAGGCTATCCGTGTATTTCCATTTGCTCTGAGGCTCTAAATCCGGATTCATATAATAGTAGAACTTTTTGGTTAAGAAGTGTTGTCTGCACTCGACGTCAGAACGGGTTAGCATTTTGTCGGCCACTTTAGTCCAGGGAATGGACTCAAAGAACTTCTTTTTATTCATATTTTTCTTCTTTTTCTTATGAAAAATATTCTCCAAAATGTGTTTAAACTTTTTGTCTTCTTCTTCAGTCCATCTCTTCTTATTGAGTCTAATGCACCGGTAGTTCAACGTATTTCTAACCAATTCCCTCACTGTTTGCAATTCGCACAAGTATTGCAGTGCGATCTCTGTCACTGTCCGGCCATTTGCGTACTGTTCGAGGATTTCCTCCTTTTCTTCGGGACTCAAATTTAAAGACCTATTTAGTCCAGAAAAGAGCATTCGGGCCCTCTTATAGCACTGGTATAAAGTCCTGTTCGGCAGCCCTTTGGCTAATCTGAGGTAAAGTTTGCTTTCTTTCATCACTTGTTTCGAAACTTTCCTTTCGATTGACTTTCGCTCGAGATTTGAAAAATAGCCCAAAACTAAGTGAGGATTGTCTACAATGAAGTCATCGCACAGTTGTTTCCAATTCTGGGCCAATATTTTGTCTTCAGATTTGCTGAATCTGCCCATCTTTATGACCAGTCCTTCCTCCTTGACCTTAGTCTTGTCCTTCTCTGTCATTGGGTTCACTAACGGCAAACTCATGTGAAGTATAGCTGAACTCAATTTCCCGGCATTTATGGCATCAATACTAAGGTTGGAGTCAATGGCAACCGATTGTCGGTCTGTCTGACCAGTGATACCACTGATGACTCGGTCAGATCCGTCCGTTTTCTTACTCCTTGTTTGGCGTCTATTGTCTGAAGAAGTCATCGACTGTTCAATAATGCGGTCATAGACTGAGTCTTCAGAACTGGTCGACCCGTTGTTGCCATTCATAGACTCATTGTTTGCATTCATTGTATTCACAATCAAAACAATTCAAAACAAAATAAATATTTTTGAATAAACGCATATTTGTGGTCAAAAGTGCTGACTATCCATAACATACGTTCCCGTTATATAAAGGGAATGAGAATAGCATTGATTTGTTTCAAACAAAACATTGGAATTAATCATAAAATTCTAGACGTTATTATTGAGACAAATGTTTAGTTAAGCTCTTGTTTACACTTTTTACTTGTTTTTGGCCAAAACCTGATTCACAACATGTGCTCTCTTTTCGGTTGAATACAGAATCAGTTAATCAATTGAATTGATAATTAATGAATGCATTGATTATATGATTATATAAGTTATAATGTCTTTGGATCTATTGACTCAATTGGATTTGTGTTCAACGGATTGCCTATTGTTTACGAACCGAGACTTCATTTCACAGCAATTTATTTTCGATTATTTGTTACAAAGTTTTGCCAAAAAAGGCATTGAATTACTGGTAATCCTATTGTCTAACAATTGGTCGCATTATAGAAGTGTTGCCGCAAAGTGTGCCACAAATCTGACCGCAATTAAAGACAAAAATCTCATTAAAGTGATCGATGTTTTGGCGGAGACTTCGAGTTTCGATTGGAACCGATTTGTGGCTGATTTGGACAAACAATTGACTCAATTGTCTCCAAACAGTGTTGTATTGGTCGACGACTTAAGCCTATTGTTCTCATTGAACGTGGATTTGGTCTCAATCTATAAATTTGTTCACAAATTACAAGTCATTTGTCGGCAAAACAATACAATACTAGGAATCGGAACGCATTGGCCGACAGAAGAAGACGACGAAGAAGTGAACCGATTTGTGGCATCGATTGGCCATAAGTGCGATATTTTGTGTCAAATCGATAAAACCTCTTCCGGTTATTCACCACTTATTAGTGGATGTCTTCTGATCGACAAAAGACAAGAAAATATTAGAAAACAATTCAATTATAAGATTAGTGACCGAAGTGTCCGCTTATTGACCATTGGGTCACAACTTATTTGAGTTAATTGTCTTTTATTTCATAAAATCTTTTTATTAATTATTGCAAAAATGTCTGCTTTTTGTGATAAAAGTGACGAACAATTGGTCGAAGAGTTCCAGAAATTACAGTTAGATTTGAGACAGAAATTGATTGATTCCGATACTGAGGACTGGGCTATGGATTTGGATTCATTGGAATTGATTGGAGGAATGGATATATCGTATGATAAGAGCGATAGTTCTAAAGCATGTGTTACTTGTGTTGTATTGGACGCCAAAAATGATTTCAGAATTGTCTACAAAAACAATACATTCGTCCGAATCGTCAATCGATATATCGCTTCGTTTTTAGCCTTTCGTGAAATTGAGTTTTTGCTCAAAGAATACGATATTCTTAAGCAAAATGAACCAAAACTTTTGCCACAGATTTGGCTCATCGATGGGAACGGTATTCAGTGATTATATTGTTTAGAATAATGTTATAAAAATAAGTTTCACTTTAAAGGTGTATTACATCCCCGAGAGATGGGTTTGGCCGCACATTTTGGCGTTACTATTGATAGTCCTGTTATAGGAGTCGCCAAAAATCCATATTATTTGACATTTGTTGATAAGAGTGTCAAAGATGTGCACAAAAGACAGATAACGACACTTAAGAAAGCGGGCGATCGGTTCGATATAAAGGACAGTTCGTCTAAAGTGATTGGATGTGCTCTCAAAACGAGTAATAACTGTAAAAATCCAGTCTATGTCTCGATCGGACATAAAGTATCGTTGAGTACAGCTATGAATGTAGTCCTCAAGTGCTGTAAATATAGAGTTCCAGAACCCGTCCGAATGGCAGACATTATTTCCAGACAACAGATCAGTAATAATGAACTCAATTATTGATTGATTTTATGTTTTATTATTAATTGTTTTATTATTATATTTATTATTATAATAATTAATAAAATTATATTTAATTACTTTTATTATTGATTTCTTATTTTGTTCGCTTCAATAGGGGGTAACCAATGATATCGTTGGCATATCCAGAATGCCCTCAGTTTTAGGATTATTTGCTTTATTCTGAATGTGTGTTCACTTAATTCTGATCTCAATTATATCAAATATGCTCTTAATCTCTCTTACATTCCACTCTAGACTTACCTGTCTTAAGCCGACTGACTCACTGCCTGCTTAACCCTATTGTTTAGTTTTGTATAATTTTTCTGTTTTTTCTTTTCTGTCGATCTATTGATTCATTTGATGAAAATTAAGATCGATTTGACTTCAAATGAATATCCTTTTCAGTAATGTTTGTCTGAATTTATGTTTTATTTTTCTTCTGATAATACACAACAGTATAGCACAGAATAGACCCAAAAGTAAGTGTGAATTGGAATGACTGACAAACGCATAAAAATAATGATTTATTATATCATTAATCAAAAGGAAAAACTATCTTAAGGTTCTTCTATTTCTAATCTTCAGCGCTGTTCAGAAGAAGGTGTACTTTTCGTTGCAGTTCAGGGTATTTTTGTTTTCCTATTATTGCTGACATTTTTACAATTTTATGAAAATTATTCCGAATTAGACTTTATTAATGTTTTCTAAGTGTATATGAAATGTTGGTTTAAAAATTGATACTGTTGGAAGAATGATGTTGGAAGATAATCGATCAATTTGCCCTGTATTGACTTGAGCCTAATGTATGATGTACTGTCTCACTGCCCATCCCTGTATATAATATTTCGTATGAATAAAAGTTAACGAGTTTTTAATTGATTGGCATATCATTGAACGACATTTTGCGGAAAAAATTCTTTTCTCAATCAATCAAATGATAAATCTATTACAGTCTCTAATACTGTACTAAAAATAATTCACTAAATACTTAAGAATAGCATTAAATTCTATACCGGTGCTTTTATATAATCTATTAATTCACTTAATATTCTGTACAGTATTTCAATATTTTCTGATTTATTAATGAATATTAGGGTCGAATAGATCGATACAAAATAGCGTTTAACCTATGATTGAATTTATTAGACATTATAATTGAAAAATAAATGTTTGATCGATGATAAAGCAGGCACAGGGCTGGTCCTTATGCGGTAGAATTGTTACCGGATTATAGAAATGCAAACAACATTCGAGTCAAAAATGTATTTAAAAACTATATCAGGGATGGCCAAGGGGGTAGGGAAAAATACCCCTAGGCTTTGAAATTGGGTTCTTTTCGGATGTGTTAATGACCCCCTGAAATTGAGTTTTCCCTGGTTTGGCGAAAATTTGTGGACCAAATCCGATGAGTTTAGATACCTGAAGCAAATTTGGGAAAATCCGCCATTTTATCTCCCCTATACCTCCGAGGTTTGCCCAGCCTGGCCATCCCTAAAACTATATTAAACATAAAATGTTTGGATTCTAATAAAGAAGAGCAAGAATTCAATATAAATATTAATATAAATACTTTTACTTCAAATCTTAAATATATTACAACTTCTCTACGTATGTCTATTTACAGATGTGCAAGGCATGTAAGAAAAATAGCCTGGGTCAACAATTCATTTATTGCTATTCTTAGCTTCTGAATAGTATTCACATATTTGTCCAGAGCCTAGTTTATAGAAAAATTGTTGAATATATATGTGTTGCTTGAATTAGTTCACAATTCTATGAATTCTATTAAATACCAGGATCAAATCCTATTCGAGTGTATCTGATATAAGTGCTTTTATACCTTAAGACTGGCTGAGCCTGTATTACCTTTGCTATATTAGCCTGCACATCTAAGGAATTCGCTTTAAGTGTCTGCAAATTTGCATAGAATTCGAATCAGAATTTATAGCAAATATTGACTTTCACTAAACGATTAAAAGGCAATGAAATGAAAATTCATATATTTAATGCAAAGTCAAGTCAAGGACTCTTATGGAACCACTTTATGACTGTGAGTACTATTGCACTGAATATTTGTTCAATCGATTACAAATACTATTGATTAGAAGTTCCAATTCAAGAATCCGGGTGAATTCAATATAATTCTGATAGAGAAACTTGGTCATCATCATCATCATCATCATCATCATCATCATCATCAAGCAACATATTCCTGAAACAATAGATTTATTCAATCGATATTCGATGTGACCTTTACTTCAATAAAATAAATATGAATTTTAAAATTATTGCTTGTATTCAGAAATTGTTCGCTTTTTCAGTCGAGAATATTCGGGACAATATTTTTTGAATTAATATATTTTATTGAAATTCTTTCTATACTTTAATAAAGTTCTGAATTTATAAGTTTTATCAGAGATGCGGATCGTTTAAAGATTATAACTTATAATTTATAAGAGAAATATATTTTGCCAAATATGGCCCAGAACTGAAAATTCCTGACATTTAATTGAATCAGAAAAGGCCTATCTTTGTCTAGAATACTTTCATCCGGGGTATTCTAGGCTTCTCGATCTTTTAGCCGAATTATTTGCCCATTCCTTCCTTCTCCGCATCTCTGATATACTTTAATATACTTATCTTTCTTTTGAATTGAATAAAAAAAAATGTTTACGAGTTATACAAACATTTTATTTTCTATTCAAACTTTTTCGACGAAATTTAGAAAAATAACTCAGAATATAATTGGATTACTTTGAAAATCATAATCCATTTTATAAACATTTTCTTTTTTGCAGAAAAAAACTAAAGTATAATAAAAATAATTTGAGCCAATCGTAGTTTTCAGTATTATATCACTTTTTATTTAATCAATTATTTTCGAATTGTTCTGGACCATACTATTATTTTTATATTTACCGTAGTAATACCAAGGGTTATTTCGGGGAGTTGTCAAAAAAAGTTGGAAGATCGTTCGAAACTCCAAGACATAACATATATTGAAAATATCTAATTTAGACTTCAATTAAATTTCAATTAAATGCTACTTAACTTGAGTTCAATTTTTAGCTATCGTAAATCCTTTTGCAGACTAAGTGCAGATTTTGAGAGTATAATAATTATACTATTGTTGGTAGAGTATTGACTATTGCACACATATGGATGCGCGCGCAATCAGAACAGAATCAGTTTTCTGTAGAGTAGTGTTCGGATGCAAACAGAATAGTCAAACATTCTGTGCCTTTCATTAGACATGTTATACACAAGAATATTCTGAACGAGAGTAGAACCCAAATGTTATACCTGTGCTCAACATATAAAAGCTTTTATTATTTTAAAGTTAATAATAATTAAATGTATGGAAAATATCTATAGTTTTGAATAGTTTTGTGAAAAATAAGTAAAAATATTTTTGAAGATTACATGACATCTAAGCATAGCTTATGTCTTGCAATGGATTATCAAATAATCCGATTCAATGAAGAGAATCAAAAGTAAATATTATGAACTCAATAGTCATTAAACGGTAACTCAAATGTTATTTTCACTTAAATGATAGCAAATAATTCCGAAACCGGAAAATAATTTCATTGATTTTTAGAGAATATTTTACTAACAAGCTGACCAAGGAAAGAATTTGTGAAACAATGTTTGATTTTGTTGGAAAATTTAATTATTTGATAATTATTTTTGTTAAAATCGTATAACTTTAGGAATTTTAAACATTATATTAGTTTGTATTGAATACAAGAAAAAAATTCAATTCAATTCCGGCTTTTGTTAGAAACCAATTATATACTTATAAAAAGTCGATTCAATTCTAATTTACAAATGAAAATCATAGAGAAATTAGTCTTTTGGGTCAAATAAATTATATTAAATTTACGACAAGAATCAGATTTCAGTCGATTTTGTTTGTATTTTTGAATTCCAGTCCGAGGTCTTTGTGATAGATGACAAAGAGAAATGTCCAGGGTATACTAGAGTATACTAGGGTAAACGCTCATTCTATTTACTATAGTTATTAACGGCTTCGTTATCTCTTTATTCATTCTTGACTACTCTAAAGTAAGAAAGACTAAGAATTTGAAAAAATTCTGTAGAAAAATAAACTCAAACTAAAATTGTATTTGAGCTCAAAATACAGATATTTCACAACTTTTCAAGACTTGAAAAAATTCATTACAGTATAGTTATAATGGAATTGAAATTTAATTTAGCGATGAATACAAACATATTCATTGAATAATATAATTTAAAAAATATAGGAAAATCAAATATACCTTGAAATGAATGAAAGCGCGCATCGATTGGTTCTGTGGACTCAACTTCTCTGAACTACTTTACAGAATAGTTAATTCAAAAGACATCTGACGACAGAACTGATTCTTTAGATACGATTGAAGTTCTTTTGAATAAGTTCTCTGAAGTGGAGTACCACTAGTGATAAGAAGAAGGCTTTAAGTCTGAGTCAAACGAAAATATTTATAAAATATTATAATATTTTCATATATTCTAAGCTTTGCTACAATTGAGTGAAGCAAACGATAGAAGAAAATACATTTAATCACTGTTTGAGTGATAATAAGAATAAACTGAAAACAAGAATAAAATTAAAGAATTGAATGAATGAATAAATAATAGAAAAAGCGATGGCTTTAGAAATGAAGAGTAATTTGAGTGAAATCTCTGATTATTTATTGGCAAATGAGTTGACATTAAAAACGATTAATAATTCGTATTCGAGTTCAGCAGTCATTCAGATTGAGTTTGGATTAACACAGATATACGTAATAGTGATTCCGTTCATTATATCGATTATTGTGAACACAATCCTAATGTCATCTCTGATACTGTCGGGGATTCGGAGTCGAAAGGAGAGCATAAGACGGACAAAGAAGATGCCAGTCGTCGACCTCATACTAATGGCTCTCTTCAGCACTACTATTGTCAGACTTCTGGTCCGATTTGGTCTACAGATACTCTGCTTCACAGGTTTGGCATTTAATCAATTGCTATACTTATTGTTAAATATAAATCTTTTAATTAATTTTGTTGTGAAACGCAAAAAGAGAGCTATATTAAGAACAAGGTACTATGATATTTCAAACACGTGTCAAATAACTCCATTTAAGTGTTAGTTGACCAATGTTCAAGCTGACCTGAATATGACAATAGAGAATTCACTTTAAATTCTGGTGTCGACTGAATGTCTCAGTTGTGCAATATATTAAGGATAAGGCGATAAGCATTGCGTAAACCATAACCTATTATATGTCCACAAACAGTAAAATTTATGTTTAGGTACTTTTTATAATGCAGTAAAGCTAATATTCAAAAATGTGACCCATTGGCTGAAGCAGGGCAACTATATTGACGGTTGAAAAAGTAATCTTAGCTGAGGTGAATTTTTTGTGAATTTTGTGATATATCTTATCATAGTTATAATAGCAATACTGTATATAGGGATGGCCAAGCTGGTTTAACCAAAATCTCTTCGCTTTTTTTATTACAAAAAGTACCTAATGACTTTAACTGTCCATAACCCTGTTCAAAATGACATAACCCCTGGGACCCTTGTTTTATATGCTTTGTTTGTCTAAATTAATTAGAGTTAATTAATATATAGATTAATATAAGACAACAGAAGAAGAGAATAACTGTGAGGTTGTTATCAAGTATTTAATCTCTAATCGGTTTTTACATTAATTGAATTCTTATTCTTATTATTCTCGTGTAAAGCAAGACATAGGACATAGGAATCACATATAATTAATTGAAAGACAAGTAATGTTTAATCTCTAATGAATAGCATTATTGCGTAAGCTTTACATACAATACAAGACATACAACACATTGGACACAAACGATGCAAATGTATGGCAAACAGAATTATAATATTAATAATGAATATCTATTCAGACAAATCAGATTTATTAATTGCATTTGACAGTGAATGAGCCAGGATAAATAAATAAATAGATTAATATTCTAACTTAACTAACATTTTTGTTGTTTTTATGTCAATTAATTTTCAGATGTATTGATATTTTAGAGATTAAATGAGAATAACAAACAGTACTGAATATAATATAAGTATTAAACTAAGCTCTGCCCAATTTGATCACAACTGAAGGATTTGTCACTAAATCTCTACATAAGTGCATCAAAATAGCAATTCAATTATTAATCTGTAATTATAAATATCTTTGCATTAATACCCGGATTAAAAAGGAATCGAAAAATTATTTTATTATTAGAATGCTTTAAATATTATACATATTAGGGATGTGCAAGGGGGGTATAGACCAAAGACCCCCCTGAGTTTTGAAATTGACAAAATACCCCCATAAGTTTTTGAAAAAAAAGTCGAGTTATACTCAAGGCCGAAGGCCCAAAATTAGGCTGTTTTCCGCATAGTTTAGGTATCCCCCTTCGACTTTCAAAACTCAGGGGGAGTATTTTGGCAAACCTTGACTCGGCCGACCTTGCACATCCCTAATACATATGTATAAGCAGTTTCTATTTGACCCACATACAATTCAATGGAAAGGTAAAACAAATAAAATAAAATGTTCCAGTACATTAGTCTGTTATTAGACAAAAAGCATATATTCATCAACCATGGTCATAATGCTTTTTAGTGCTGTATTAGTAAATGAGGCTTTTTCTACATACAATGACAGGTGATTTCTTCACTAATCGTGATATAAATTCTCTACAGTATTATTACAATATCGCACCCGTTGCAATCGTAACATTACCTTGATATGTATCACCTTGCAAATAAGTTATTATCATTTTATGCCATTCAGAAGGTATTTGAAATTAATTTTTGAAAAATTGAGAATTTATTAAATATGGTATTTGAGGGGAATCGAGAATTTGGTGAAATTAAAACAGTATAATATATGACACTACACATGAATTCATCAGGATTCAATCATAGGATTCACATGAATCCTATGTGAATTAGCCTTTGATGTCTTTATTTTTATATAATAAAGTGATTTTATTTTCAGTTTTTACATCTATTGCTCTTATAATTTAAACTTTATTTTTATTCCAATTTATTATATCCTTATGTCTGACAATTCAATCCATTCATTCATTCATTTGAAAGCTATTTATAAGAAAGAAAATTTTAGTTATAAATAAGTTAAGTATAAAGAAGTAGAAGAAAATGTGAATCATTCTCACCAAGCATTTATTTTTTTAGGCAGTATTTTCAAGTCCATTTAAATTTTGTTTTGAAGACATTCATAGATATCATTCTTATTCTAACTTATGTTGACTTGTCTTCGAAATTCTCTTTATATTAAATATTGATTAATATAATAGAAATGTTTAATAAAATAACTAATTAACTAAAATATAGTGAAACCCGATTTCAGAATTATCCTGCTATTTACTGAGGGGCAGCTTTATAAGATTATCTGATAAGCAGACCTCAATATAATAGATGACAACATGTTTATTATGTTTACCCGGATGGAACAAAGGCAATGCCCGGGTGCTCTAATGCTAAGTTTTATTCGGATGTAATAATTCATTCGTGCGATTGAGTAGTGAAACAAAGCATTCATATTATGGATGCTCTAATCATATGACTGAAGCAACATTTAGGGTGTATTTTCAAAGCACCCACAACTGACCCTAACAACTGGTCATCACAACTGGCAATGATTTGATCCAAAGTATTGGCCATAAGTTTGTTTGAGATGACGTGCGACAAACTTATGGCCAATTTCTAGTTTCACTTTTCTATTAGCACTACTTTAACAATAATATTGCGAACATAAGTATTGACTGATTTTATAGATCTCTAATAGAATACAATATACAGTAATAGCTGTGAAAATATAGCTTATTATGAAATATGAAAAGAAATAAATATAAAATTGAAAGAAATGGTAGTAATTATGAGATATGGATGAAATGCCATAGCTTTGGGGTAGAGCTCAATATGAGTGAAGTTATGGCTAAAGAAAATTCTTTTGGATATTGTTTATACCAACCATTCGGTTAATGACGAATCGATTCTTACTGTAGTCGTCAGTTATAAATCATACACTGGTTAGTCTACTCGTCCACATTTGGCTCTAAGCCATAGATAGAGCCATTGAAAGCAAACAATTTCCTGACAATTATTTGATTGCATATCAACTGAATAATGCAATGAATAATGCATTGAATCTCATCTTTAAATAAGTTATTAATTTTTGAATTCAGTATTTATTTTATTTATTATTTATTTAAAGCATTCAAATGATTAGTATAAATAATTTGTTAAAAAGCTTTTCCTTGAAAATCTCAGTTATCAAATTAAGTCTGGTAAATTGATTATACTTTGCTTGGATTATTTTTGCTCTTGCTCACATCCATGTTCCAGCTCATTAAAATAGTGAGACTTTTTGGGTAGCAATTCAGAGCTCTTGTAATAATATAATCTGAATTACAATCAGTACAATCTGAATGTACGCACAGATTATTATATTCGCATTCAATCTAATTATTTAGTAAACATATTAAGAATATTCACTAAATGGTACAGGCTCATTAGCAGACTGGCCATATAGTTTGTTATTAACCCTCTTATAGTCATTATAATACTGTAGTTACGAAAAACATTACAAAACATTAGTTATTTATTTTCCTCAACAAAATTACATCAAAATATAATAGTTATTCAGAATTGCAATGAAATTATTGAATATTTTTTTTGAGATTTTCTTCGAAATTCATTCGGCAATCGCTTAAATTGAATCTATATTTCGAAAACTGCTTTCAATATCACAGTTACAAATCGGTGACCACTTAAAAGATGAGATCCTTGAAGATAAGAAAAGAAATCCCTGGCCACTTAAAACTCAAATCATTTAAGTTTACAATTGTTTCACTTCTTCTATGAGTTGAATCTTTTGAGTCAAGACTTTCAATGATTTCAGAGAACTTTTTATAATATATCACATATTAATCAATGGCTTTCAGCCAAACTCGCATCCAATGACATTAGGTTCTGGTGTTAGAGAGATATTCGGGACATACTATCGAACATCTATTCTGTTCGGCATTTATTCAACATTTCTATTCTTCATTCAATTCATTTGTTTTATAGTCTTTGACGTGTTTTATAAATTCTTGTCCTCAACTGCTACTAAAAATATTCAGTCAATTATTTCAATACTTAATTTTCTACTTTTTTTACTCCGAATTATCGCAAATTTTGAAGAATTTTTGAATATTTTGTGAAAGGTCAGCCCAGCTAGCTCAGTTAGTTGGGCAGTCACTCTCCACTCATAGAGTAAGTAGGCGCCTTGCTGAAGAGAGAGTTCGACTCCCGGCTCAGGCCATTTGAGATTTGGCTACAAAAAAGGGCCTGACTCAGATCAAAAGAATGAGTCAACTGACGGTTAATAGGTGACTAACAGTGCGCTTATACTGTCATGAACTTGGCATATCGCGAGCCATACACATGAGTGAAGCCGCGAGTAATAAATACAGGGTCGTCCACAATATTTTGGGAAAATATTTCCGTACAGTAACTGAATTAAGAGCGAATGAAAGTTTACTCATATCAATTGTGCCTGCTAACAATTATATATAAAAATGGTTTTGGATTGAGAAAGAGTTGAATGATTTGGTTTATGTCTCGAATTGAGATCAGGTTAATTCTATAGACTGACTCAGATTAGCTTCTGTCGCAATTTATAAGAAAAGAGCAGAGATGATCAAGCTCTAAAAGCAATTCTAATAAGATCTAACAATATAACCTTGATATTCTAACCTTTTTGATTGGTTTGATTGCATTACTAATACCTTTTCATTCATTTGATTATTGAATAATAGCTATTGATTACAGATTTAAGACATATAATGAATATTATTCTGAAAGCAATTATTGCGTAAGAATTCTTAGGATTTATATCAAAATAACGAACGGATGTCAGCTATTAATGCTAATAATAGACTCCCAATATCAGGGATGCGGATGAAAGATGTGTTGAGAGGTTCTGCAAATGTTAACTTGAAATCTATGAAATAAGCACAGTTGGTGTACCTAGACAACCTTAATTATTGAATCAACTTTATTTTTTTATCTTTTGTTCGATTGATTCCAGATCAAATAATAGTTTTGTCAATACTTGTCCACTGCTTCCAAATATTATTCAGATCATAAATATTTGGATCCGAATTAAAATTAACAAAGTTTTCAGAAACTGAATGAAGAAAATATGTTTTACACTGTTTTGATAGACAGACATACAATCTATTATTGATTTCTTAATTCTAATTCAATTATTCGTTATTTCTTTCATTCAATTTAAATGAACTCTTCTTTCAATTGGATTAAATGAATACTGTATTTGGAAATTATGTGAAACAAGTTATGAATAAATAGATTCAAATTTAATTTAGTTTTGACTATCAATAGGATTCACGTAATTATAATGTTATATCACTTTTTTTTGTTCCCGATTTGAACGAAACAGATAATTGAATTTGGTTTTAGACTCAATTATTTTATATTTCATAAGTTTTTAGTATTTTATTTCTTTTTTCGTTAGTTTACTCTTATTGAGAATGTTAGGAAGAGGGATGTGCAATCTTGGTCATACTAGGGATGACTAACTTGTGTCAAATGTCAGCGAGTGATAAGTAGATCATTTAAATCCAGATTTCAGGCAAAATCTGACCGAAATGTTTCTAAAGCTATTAGACATATAAAATTCAAATTTCCCTAATTTTAATGGATTTTCATTGAAATCAATTCAATAAATGTTTGATTATTTGGACTAAATTTATAAATAGTACAAAATATTTTGTCATTGATATCAAATTATATTACAATTTGGCTTGTTTAAATCATCTTTGCGAAGATATATTACTCATAAAAATCACCTCTGGGTATCTCTGGTAAAGAATAGGACAGATAAAAAAATGTTATGTAGTCTTCACTTTTTCAATAGAGAACATGAGATGAAAAATAGATGTTTTTATATATTTATTTTCAGGAGAGAAGTCTTTTATTGCGGCGGAACTGACTCTCACAGCGAGAATATGGCATTCATTTGAGAAAACTTTTATAAGAGATAAGAATTTTTTGGAAAAGTTTGGACAAAATATATTCCGAAACATATTTTTTATTTACAGAACAGAACAATATTTTATCTGAATTTTGTTATTTATTATTGAATTACTCTTCATATGAATCTTAATCGATATAAACACAGAATTCTTGATATGAATTCTGAGAAAATTGATCACAAATATAATACTGGGCCTATTGTGGCCTAATTAGATTCTTGATCAAAGGTGCGGAAGAGGTTGAGCCGAATCTGCTTTTCAATTATAGATATGATAGGATCAGAAACAATAATTTTGTAATAATTGTTTCGATATTACGTGACATTACTGTAAGTATATATAAATATGAAAATAAAATTCAGCTTTTCTTTAGTTATCTAAAGTGTTGCTTAACAAATATGACCTACGCCAATACCAGATATAGGCAAGGGGAGGGGTACCCCCTAGGATTTTGTCTGAGGCTGACTCCCCTCTGTTTTTCTTGATTTGGTGGCGAAAACTCAAAAAGGGGCGCTTTTTAGAGAAAAAATTGATTTGTTGATTCATTGTACCCCCTTGTCCAAAATTGGTGGCTTACCCCTCTGTCGTCAGCCCATTGCCTATCTCTGGTCAATACTATTCGCTCCAATGGAATACTTACTGAACGCTTACACTTATAATATGACTAGAGATTGAAGGAAGAGATCGTAAAAGAATTTTATTCAGTTTACAATAATTATAAACATTGACGAACAAAATTAGCCAAGTACATCTCTTTTGACTCCGTAATTGACGTTAAGCCCCATAATATAGCCATTGTATAGCACAGAACTAATAGCACAGCTATAATGCTTCAGTGAGGGGCGATGGGACCTCTTCTCTTCTAAAGGTTACCCCTTTCCGTCTTTCTCCTAAAGTCTGTCTACATTTCAATTAATTTCAGATTAAGATAACATTAAGTTAGAAATGAGACCAAAATCTTTTGGTAGTCGACAAACATTTATTAAAATGAATTACAATTAAAATGTTATAAAGAGTTAACACATTGTGTGCACACATACAGACTGTTAAAGACGGACTACAATAGTATTGATTATTTCAATTCAATATATACTGTAAGTTATGATTAGATAATAGAAAGTTCTAGAATAATAAAGTTTATAAATGAACAGGATACATTAACATTCTTAAAAAGTTTGCATCCCTGAACAATTATGAATTTTGTATGCTTTAATGCCTACAATATTAATAATAATATTATTGAATCCAAAATCCGTTTTATTGCTGACGTTATATTCAAAGCGCATAAACAGAATATTTTGATGAAATGTTAATTTATATAAAGCTTTCATAAATTCAATGATAAAACAATTCAATTCATGCATTCATTCATTTGTTTGCAGGCATTTGCATAATTGGCATTCCTTTCTGTCTATTTCATGGATTCTTCAATTCATTGATCCAATACGTATATCTATGGATCCTGGTCATATTGCTGCATGACAGGTAGGTTCAGTACCATATTTACACTTTTAAATATAAATATATTGATTAAACGAATGTCATTCGGTTTCAATGCTTTTATTTTCAATTAGGCTTTAGTTTACTCTAAATCGCATTCATTTATATATAAAATATTCAAATGAATGCAAACAATACTAATTAAAACTGTTATACAGTATTTAATTCGTTTTCAGATCAATTTAAAATAAACTCATCCTCTCCTGTACTATACTGTACTATAATAACCTGCTTGCTCAAATAAATTAAGTGCTTTGATTGTCAAATGAAGAAAATGTCAGAAATTTTTATAAATTTTTTATAATCATTGATATAATTCTAAATTCAAGAAAAAATGACATTTATGTTACATATTTTATATTGTAGTTTACTTATTGTGCTACTGTGTAGGACCAAGATATATGATCTTTTGAAAATAATCTCAACATTAATTAGAAGTTCTATAAAAAGCAATTCATTTAAGCTATACATGTCAGAAAGTACCTAACTCGGTACCTAACTCTGAAAGCATATTGCAGCAACTTATTGGCTGAGGTACCA